>OMKZ01026428.1:91319-117240 GCA_900302535.1 Neoniphon sammara
CACACACACACACACACACACACACACACACACACACACACACACACACACAGACACACACAGACACAGTTTTGATTTGGATCCCCTAATGGGTGGAGTTGAAGACTAGCAGAAAAAAAATTGATACCAAAGAGAATCAGTAAAGCAATTTCACTGGCCTCTCTCAGTGACAGCAGTCAGTCATATTGCTGAAGTCTCTGGGGTACTAGCCGTGTACGTACATCCAGTCGTATCACTACACATGTTAACGCCTCAACCTCTGCGGTTGTCATTTTCATAGGGGAATAAACAAACGGGAAACAGCTGAAAAATGACATCTCCAGCTTTGAAATGAATGCATGACACTGATGTTGAATGAAGTAACCGTATCACACAGCACTGCTTTGAGCGTAACTAAGCAATAGTGGTGCAATCGCACAGATGAAATAGCCTGCTCTCCTTGCAGATGCTGTCTGCCTGCATGTTAGCATAAACAAATGCTTTGAAGGCTCACATCTGTATGCCAAGCCGAAAGCAACAAAGCTGAACTTTAAATGAGCTAAAATATAAGAGAAATGGGAACACTGAGCTACATATGGAGGATTCTCACAGATACAATATTAAATCTGGCATCCAATAAAGATGTGAAAGATAGTGGCTCTTTCTAGGATAATTTCCATTGTGCATATACCAATGCATGTTCAATAATAGATGCACACTTGAAAAGGAAATGGAATCTCTTGCTCATTCCTGATTCATAATGGCCTGTCAAAGCTGATGCTCATATAACGAGAGGGCTCAGGTTACATCTTAATGTGGACGAACGAATACAATGGCCCAATGTGAATTCTGTCAAATTCAAAGGAAAAAAACATGCATGGTTGAAAAAATCATGACATTACCAAGTCAGAGGTCTTTCATTCACCTCCAATATATGTCAAAGGCTATTACGATATATCAAACTCTCATAGCCAATTCAATTCCTTTACAACAGTTCCAAATTAATGAGTTTTCAAGGCCATAAACACTGGGACTCCAAAACAGACACTCAAACTGGGCCGATACCCCATGACTGCAGTCCCCCCACACACCAACCTCTCCCAGCTCTCAAAACATTAGGGTAATCTTCACACTGGATTTAGTGAATAAAGAGGGCTTCAGTGGGCCTGCATCACATGCTGAGAGACGTGTCGTGGCTGTCACAAGTGTTCAAGAATATAGTCAGTAAATTTTGCTGTTTTTCACTGGGGCTTTGCATATATTTTGAGGCTCTGTCTCCCTTTTTACTGCCTGGGAAAGAATGCGGGTCTGTCTCAGCCTCTCCACCATGGATTACACCCAGATTGGGTGCAGCTGTTCACCCATTGCTTTCTCTCTGTTTTCTTTTCTCTTGCAAAAAATATTTTTTTCCATTGGTGAATTGCCTGACAAACTGTGCATGCTGCCACACTGCACCTGTGGCATCACAAGTCAGTTACCCTGTACACAAACACACAATCGAGGGCACTTTTTTGCATTCAGTCGTTGGATCATGCTAATATCGGGGCAAGGACAGATATAAGTGGCAGGCTGAAGCAACAACAACAAGCAGGCTCTGGGGAGGCAGGGGGAGCCTGTGAGCAAATGCATAGTGACAGAGGAACTTGAAAACTGAGGCTTTGCTGAGAGCCACTCCCGCTTTGCTGTCCAACTCTAAACTTAAGAAATAGGATGAGAGGATATGGCTTGGAGAGGGAGGTAGCAAAGGCAAGCTCGCAAGAGGAAACTGAGATGAAAGTGAATAAGAGTTTTGGACCGAGTTTTTGGAAGCTGCGTAAATAGCCTTGGTGCCTGTCAAGACTCTATGGGGCTTCTCTGTAGTAAACTCTGTGCTTTTATCCTTGTAGACAAAAGCTGGCGCTGGAGAGACGATAACATCTGATCCTGGCAATAAGTCACAGACGGAGCAACAAAAAACACAAATGCACACATAAACACTTCACAGTAGATAGCCAAATAGCTTAGCAATTAAGTGAGCTTTCATTATCCTGTAACGTATGTGCAAGCTGAACCGTGAACTTCATTAGCCGCAGATACTTCACAACACTGCCAGTGTAGAGCAAAAGGAAACTTAGTGCATGTCTTGCTTTTGAAGGGAGAGAGGAAGACACTCCTGCAGATCAGGGACAGAAAGATAATGACATGGGAACTTGTCCTACCAGCCACTGAATGTCTGAAGTAGAGCTCAGAACTTGTTAGGAGCACAGAAACCTTGATGTGAGGTCTCAGATAGAAGAGGGCTGTGCCCCAGCTGCCTTCCGCATGAAGACAAGACTCGCATCCTCAGAACCTTGTTAGTTCTCTGAAAAGGCCACCGACTAGTTTGGAATATTAAGCAGTCCAAGCCGTCTGAAATCAAAAGGATTTTGAAAGAGAGTGGGAAGCTTCAAAAAGGCTTTTGATGGTATGTATCGCTCAATCTCTTGCAGATATGACAGAGTGAAATAATAAAGACAGGGGAACAAAGGGCTTCCGAAAGGGTGGGAGGGGTTATTCTTCTCCTCTCTGAACCTAGCATATGCATACAATATTATTCCTCAATCAAAAGGCTTGCTTTTAAAATATCAAGACTTTTGACTGAGAGAGACTGTGCAAGAAAGAGAGTGCAACAACAAGAGGGGGAAAGAGAAAAATAGACAAAAAAGTGGAGAGGAAACTAGGACACAAGACAGGTTTCAGGACATCCATAATTCTTTTCCCATAGATATTAGACACGATGCACACTCCCTAACATTAATCTCTATTTATCTAGAAACAAAAGATTTGGTTGCCTCACTGCCATTAATCTTCAAATACAGTCCACTTTGAGAGCATTAAGTGACATGTCTGCACAGGTCTATGTTCTAAAACACAGCCCTATTTCCATATACTGTTTAGGGCAGGATGAAATCATGGATTACAACAAGTAACACATATTGAAATTTGGAATAAGACTGCAACAATTAGCATAATCATCAAATAAATGCAAATTTGTCAATAAACATGTTTATCATCAACACATCCAATTAAATATACATTTTCAGGCATGAAAACTTAACAGACGAATATTTCATGAATGCATGACAGGTACGTCTTCTTACTAAGGTTGGGCATCAAAAACCAGTGCCAGTTAGGCATCAGTTTGTGATAGGTGACAACCAAAAAATTAATTAGCTCAATTAGCTTATTTTTTCAAAATTGCTTATTGTCCCAGCTAGGGTTCGGCGATATGGGAAAACAAAAGAAAAATCACAATATTTTTGACCAATTTAGTGACACTTTTTTGTAGGGATGACTATTGTGCTCTCACAAAATATTTACACAATGAGATTTTTGATAAACAATCGATAATGTGGATATGATGACCAAGCAGGTAGAGGAAAATAACATAACATTTAGAACAGTCTAATAAGTTTGGAAAATTGCATTCCTTTACTGTAATGCAGCCTTTAAAACCTTGGAAAGACAATGCTTATTACATATCAGAATATTACGATATCCAAAGTCCCAGATGATAGCTAGACCTAATCCACAGTAAATATGGACACACTGCCCAGGCCTAGTCCCAGCCCAACAATACTTTTCATAAAACTCAGTCATGCTGTATATCCATCATCCAATTGTCTCTGCCACTAAATGAACAGTTGCATGAAAAGTATTTTAATATGTAGAATTAAAAAAAAATTCTCATCCATATGAAGGAAGAAGAACAGAGTTTAAGTTGTCAGTTAATGCATGACATTTGCAAGCAGGAAATTACTGAATAAAATTCATGTATTTTTACATGATCAACACATATCTGAACATTATTCTACAATTATGATTCTTTTGGGGTTTTTTTCTTCCTAGTGACAAAGGCATATGAACATGTGGTTTAAATTATGTCTCTGTTGCCTCAGTCTGTCCAAAAGGAAAAGTAATCTGAGGATGAAGGTGGAGAAATACTGTTTCCTCATAAAGAGGAAGAGGTGAAAAAGGAGGGAAGCAGAGAAGACTTCTTGCTATGATTTCTGCGTGGGAGAGGAGGCTATTCATTCAACGGTCTCAAGGGGAAATCTAAGGTCAGGGATTCTAATGAAATGATTAGATCACCAGCGGTCTATGCAAGCATAATTACAGATTCAGCCAGTTCCCCTTCAAAGATGTTTAAAGATGTGATCGCACAGTTTTTTCTTTGTGCAACAGTTATGCAAACATGTAGATTTAATAACAGTAATCCTGTTGCAGTGAAAAAATTAACCATCACATTTGGAAGAAATTTAATTTAACCTAATGACATGTCTCTTGCAATATGTCCCTCTCTCAGTAATTTGACAACAGGTTGGTGCCCTCGGGATGTTTTAAAGCAATCTTTGGTTACAAGTGGGGCTGTCAGCGTTAACATGTTAATTGCATGAGACCGCGTCAGGTACATGTTATTTTTTATTTTTTTTAACTGCATGTTTACGTCCTCCCTTAAGTGCACTTGTAGTTGGGTAAACAAGCAGCAGTGTGTTCTGCAGCCTGCTGGCTGTGCAGCTAACTTTCAGACTGTGACTACTTCTGATGGAGAAAATGGACACCACTGTGATATTGTAATACTGAATGTTTGTTTTCACTTTGAAAGGCTTCCAGATGGTTTGGTTGACAATTCAACAGTAATATGCACCTTGTGTCAAGTGGAATTTAGGTGTCAGAACAGACACCTAAAAAAGAAAATTTTAGTAATCACCTGCTATGATAGCCCTTGAACTGTAATTGGACACACAAGAGGTATGTTGTAGGCTAATTCCATCTAGTTTTGCTCTATGTGCAGGCAGTGGGGAAATATTCAGGTATGGACGACAGAATTTACAGAATCACATCAGGCAGAAAACTTCTGCTGCACTGCCCTCTAGGGGTTGAAAATTGCAGGCTTGTTGCACTTCTGGCCACACCCAATCAGTGATGCGGCACTAGGTATTTTCAGTAGCTCTAACTGGCAAAGTACCTGTGGCTACATCACTGATTGGGTGTGGCCAGAAGTGCAACATGCTGCAAGTTTCAACCCCCAGATGGCAGTGCAGGAGTTTTCTGCCAGTGTGGACTCACTTTAAAGTCCCCATGAATTTAAGTCACATGACTTTTACTTCCTGTGAAACAGAATCCATTATTAAATATTAATGTTGACCTCACCCTGCATTAGTAGGCATGATTAAAAAATTCCACTGATATAACCTTCACAGGCGTTTGAGCAATCTCATTCCTACACCTATCCCTTCAAATAAAATTGTGTTTCTCTCCCAGTCTATGGGTTAACACTACGCCCTAACATCCTGTTGCACCAGGAAATATATAATAGGCCCTGACCTATACATTCCTTACTATTGGTTAATTGTAATTTTGATACAGGCAATTAAGTTCTCTCTGATCTGCACTCAAACTAAGAGAAAGTGGTCTGACAAGTGTGTCAGCTAAAAACTGAAAAGTAAATTGTTGTTTATTTATTTATTCATTTATTTTTTGAGTTTCAGACTGAGGCATTATCTCCCATAACATAATGACACCATTTTCAGTCATTCCAACACAGACGGTTGCAGTCCCACTTCAATGCATCTTGGGTTTGAGGAACAAACACCTGCCACACATACTTCACATCCTGAGGGAATCCAGTAAGTTAGTTTTAAAAACACGATCACACCACTTATTATGCTATCACTGTTCATCAGCGACCATGACTTTGACAATACGGTGCCCACTGTTAACTGTAGGCAAAGGTTCAATAAGTCATGCTAGAACAAAGGCTGTTCAGCTCCTCAGGACTGAGGATTTTGCTTGAATTTTCAGCAAATTATGAGCTTGTGTGTAAGAGAAATGTCATTTAGGAGAATTGTTATACATGTCTTCAGTCTGATTTTTAATTGACCTTTCCACTGAGATTAAAATGAGATCAAAGGATTCCATTGCAGTGGCATGTTGGTCTTTTCTGATATAAGCACAAGACCATCTGAAAAGACAGTCATTACTCGTTTTCAACAACTATCCAAGTGTGTAATATCAGGCTGTATTGTCCCCAATTTAATCAAGTGTGAAATGTTAGATTGTGATTCAACATGTCAGTAACTAACAGCTTTGATCTGACAAGAGACCTCCTCATATTTCTTTTGAGGTATATGCTTTCTAGCCAAGTTAATGGGCATTACATGCAGCCGCACTTAAATTAAATATTGTGTCTCAGACTCCGGTGTAGGAGTGAGACCTTGTTGGCATGGACTCCAACACCATGTATCACTAAGGACCATGTACAAAAATATTTCAATGACAACACCTGCGCTTCCATTCAAAACACAGGTTCTTTAGAAACCTATAGGCCTATTTGTTTAGGCCTAGTTGGAAATTCTTATACCTCTAAACCCTCTGGCTGATATCCTTGGCCTTCCAAAACCCAAGTAAACTGGAAACATGTTGTAAACTGTTATAATTTCAAAGTGTTGGCTTTACAACACTGTGAGCTGTGGCAGAATAATTTTTCAAGCAACTTCTTCTCACTATCAGCTGAAAATCATCCCTTCTGGATGAAAACAAGGTTACACACTGACATGTAATGATGTGACATCAACAAATGATTCCCACAACCGTATGAAACAAAAAACAAATTCAGTTTCACTAAGTGACATATGTGCTTGTTTGGTTCATTCTTAATGCATGCTTATGTTTATAGCCACCAGTTTTTCTATCCATCCATCTATTTATATAATTTTTTAAGTTAATTTTACTGTATTTTTACTATATTGTTTATTAATTTTACAGTTTTATTCTGCAAAGCACCTTACATCTAACATTGCTGCTATATTTTTCTTTTAACATAAAGCACTGTGAATTACATCTGTCTATGAAATGTGCTATATAAATAAAGCTGCCTTGCCTACCCATGGCTGGTTTTTAAGATTTTATCAATTCCAGGGCGCTCCGATGGCTCACCAAGTAGAGTGAGTACCACGTATTATCACTGCGAAGCAGGTTCGATTCCGACGAACGCCCTTTGCTGCATGTCATCCCTTCTCTGTAGTACAATTGCCAAATAAATAATCATTAAAAAAGATTTTACCAATTCCAGTGCCATTTTCAATTCTCCTCAAGTTCTTTATAGATTCCTGCTGTATAAATTTTCTGAGGTAAAGGAGCAGTGGAGCTAGTTTTAATTCATTAATCATGAAAGACATTGTTTTGCCATTACTTTTGTCTCAAAGCTGCTTTCTAAACATCTGAGGTACATTTATTTTAGAAACCAAGTGATACAGAGCTACTTGTGTTGGGAGGATGAAGAGGAAAATATTTTTTATTATTTTTGCAACTGATAATTTGGTAAGTTAATTACTTAAAATTGTACATGTGTGGCACCTAAAAGTTACACAAAAAATGAAAATGTTATTTCAATCAGGGAATTTTGGGTATCATGTAAAACTTTCCCATTTGTATTCACCACTTTATTGGGTCCTTCAAGCACACTCTAGCCAAACAGTGATATTTCCAAGGCAGCAGCTTCTTGCTGCTGACTGCTGGCAAGGTGCAGAACAAGTACAGAATATATATGAGAAAATGAGGTAAATATTGGACTTTTGGACCACAGTGCACTGGTTTGGCTTCTGAACATTTGGATTATGCTGTTTAGAATAATTTTATGGTCTTTTTTTTTTTTTTTGCAGTTACTGGAAACTGTCTCAAGTAACTTTTCATGTTCTGAAGAAAGCTGCCACAGAGCTGTGCTAGCAAAATCAATTTATGATATGGACATCCAAACTTCACAACAAAATTTCCACAGAAAAAAGGGTGTTACACAGCTACTCGCACACAGCTGTTCAGCGTTCTTAATAATCGATATGCGGAATCATTAATGTGGTGGAACCAGGACGAAATTGAAGCAGACTGTCAATAACCCAGCCCTAAGTCTATCTAACAGGACATTAGCTTCTGGTTGCACCAAGTAATTTATTCTTTTGTGCTCCAGATGGATGAAGTGGTTTTGAGATATTCGTGTTGGACAGCCATGGCCCTCATAATTCATCACTGCTGACAGAGCTTTGTCAAAGCCGAGCTGAATGGCAGACTCGCTTCTCAGACAAGGGTATGGGTATGGGATAGGTAGGTGTAGAGCAGATGAGAGGAGTGGAGAATAACCTTGATGGAGAGGTGCATCAAAGCCTATTTATTCAGCTGCACTTCCGCACATGCAGTGCTCTACAGAGACATCAAATTCACTCCCGTTACTGCAGTCAGCATTTCCAAAGCTTATTGCAGATGCACAGACTTAGGCAACCTTCATAATGAGAAGGCAGATGTAAACAACCCATGAAATCATTTACTGTCACAAGCAATCATATGTGACCAGCACAGATATTACATTAGTACCAGACATTGGTGGACACTGGTTAAGTGGATTAACTGGTTAAGTATAAGGCTAATGCTTGCAAATATGTGCATTGGAAGACAGGCCAAACAAGTGTCCGAATTTACCTGTATATCTACTTGTTTTAAGGCTAAAGAACTGCATGCTTTTAAAAGACCATGGTTGTGTTTTTGTATATTTTTGCCCATGCACTACATTTAACATACACTTTACATTACAAGCAACCATTTTCCAAGCTAACCATATCATTTTAGATGCTTAGATGAGTTACTACTGCCTCCCAAGTAGCCACTCCTTTCCCTTCATTCAGCACAGTACAAAAAACTTCAAACTTTCCTGAAATAGGTAATCCTTCACAGTGAACATCACACTAAGTTTTATTTTGTCAAAGTTACTTTATTGCTGTGTGGTGATAAAGTTTAATATTCACACTAATTTGAAAAGTTTACATGTCTCTGGTGTGCTCACATGCTGCTGGGAAGCATCTGGGACTTCAAAGTTGGCTGCCAAACAGCACTGCATTCATGCACAGTTTGGCTGGAAAATCAAACCCAGAAGACAAATGATAATCAAACACGGGAATCATGAAAAGAATGATGTGGTTTAGGCTTCTTTTGGCATTAAAAACGTTATTATAGTTAGTCTGGCTAGCTACCAAGTAGGACAATCTTTTTCTTCCCTTGGAATCCAAAGTCTCACTGTGGAGCCTCACTTACTAAAATGTGCTCTGAACTTCCAGTACACTGGCACTTCTAGCCTCAGGCTTAAGCCTCACCTGACCTTCTCTACCAGGCACCGGCTACCAGTGATGCATGGCACTCATCTGAGATTTGGCAAGTAAGCTTTACAAGTAGGATGAGACTCTTCACAGAGCCACTGGCGAATTGTTCTTGCACACCTAATAATAATGTTCAACAATAAGTACTGGAAAATGTTTCCCACTGTATGCACAGCTATTGCCTAAGAATGTTTGAAGGGTGAAGAGTTTGAAGTAGGCCACAACATTGCAATTGATGACCCAAAAAAATAAATACATTAGATAAAATTTTAAAATTCTTCATTTTGGAAAATGTATGCGTCTACAAATGCAAGGTTTGACGTAGGCCAAGACATTGCAACAGTGACCTAAAAAATAAGTCATCCTGCTTACTTTTGGATAACGTGTGCAATTATTTCCTGTCCATTCAAGGCCTGCACTAGCTAAACTCCCTGCCTACTGCACTCGAGAGCAATACATGTGATACAAGCTCACGTAGCCCAGTTATGATACTTTATATAGCAGCCCAGTCATGACACTGTTTTCTCTGGTTTGCACAAGTGGCTGCAACCATTTACATCTGGAAACCTCAGTCAACTTTCATGGCTCACCACTGTTGTACATGGTATATGCCATTATGTCATCACAGTAAAATCTGTCAGATGTCTGATACATTCTTCTGAACACAAGTACAAAAAGAGGAAAGGACAATACGTGAACAATACCTGATAAAAACTTCATTTACACCACAGGTTCCCCCTATAGAATAGATGATCTGACCAGATTTTCCCTCGCAAAAAAAATATTTTCTTTAAGATATGGCATTCAAATGAATACCCTGTTAACAGAAATACATTAATATTAATTAAATTCATTAATAAATGAATAACCTAATGAGCTCATTAACATAGCCATTCATGTTTAATAGGTCCTTAGTTGTTAGGTGTTGACAGCTGCCTGCTGTTCCTTAAAGAGAAACTAAAGTTACTGTACTTGTTACATAAATATGATTATTCCTAAGAGTAACTTAGATTTTCTAGTCTTTGTAGATGAAGTATAACCAATCTAATAATTTCAACTCTATCAAATAGGGCTGTTACTTTTTCAAAAAATCCCGTTTGACAAGTTCAGATGAACATGGCGCTCGGTTTGAACACAAACATTTTTCATCTTCTCACAATATCTCAGGCCGGCTCTGTGTATGCTTGCACTTATAGTTGTTTTTGTATTTGGGGAAAACATTGGTTGATTTCCTGATTCCTTGATTTTCCATTGGTTGACTGTGAAGCATCTGTGCAGATGTCTCTCCAAAATAACTGATCTATTCTGCTCAGATTTTTCAAAATTTTAAATTCAGTGTATGTACCTATTGACCTGTAATACAATACAAATTAGCATGCTATGATGTAAACCAAGCTTAAATTTCTAAGTCATTGTTGGCAGCTAAGCAACATCTGTTTAACTTGAATATTAACGCAGACAAACTAATATCAGTCTCTTAATCTATTTTGTTCCCTAACCAATGACAACAATTTGCAGCATCTTGACTGATCATTATCTCATTTGATTTTCTTACGCTGTATGTGACAGCTAGTGGTAGGTGTGCAGTAAATTGCTGCATTTAGAACATGGGTAAAAATGTATGTACCAGCAGAGACTTAGAAAGAGATTATAGTTTCCACCATGGATGTGTGTTAAAATGAATTGGAACTGTGCCACCACTATCATGTATATCATGTATATCTCGCCAGTCAGTGTTACCAGCTGCAAAACCCGTGAAAACATGGGGGCAAGGCTCCATATATACCATTACCATCCACAATTCTAAAAAAATATATATATTGATATACATTTTTTCTCTATTTCTCACCACTTTCATTATATACACTGCAGAAAATTTGATGATTTTATCCCATTAATAAGAGGTTCTAGGCATAACAGAACATATATCAATATGCAGTGTGTTTATTAATGTGTTTTACGCAGTGCCATTTTTGCTGGTCCCCCTTAAGAGACTCTGACCCCACAGAAAACTTGTAGGCAGGCTATTTTGTCCAACCAAGCTGCTAGCCACTTTCCAAAATTGCTCCAAAGTCAACATGACTCAAACACCAAAGGGTAATTGCCCTGTAGGATCCACATCCTCTAAATATTACCCTCTCAACCAACCAACCAACCAACCAACCAACATGTATCTGTTACTCCCACTGGACGTGTGTCTTTCAGACACGCCAGATTTGTAAGCAAGAAAGACGAAATTATAATGACACTGAAAGGAAAGCATTGTTCAAAACATTTAATTACAACTTGGGACATCCTGACATCCTCTTTTTGTCCCCGATCCTAATTTGAGTCACTCAATATTTAATATCTGCTGATATCAAGTCCTGATCTATAATCTATATATAATACAGCTACACATTATGAATGCACTGAAGTGAGTTAAACCAGTGGAGGCAGTTTAAGCTTCAAAAGCTTCAAAAAATAGCCGACATCATGGCACTTCCCATTAGTGGTCTTTACTGAATACCATTATAAACATAACTAAGCTACTTAAAAATATGTTATTTAAAATATGAACTTTGAACTTTAAATAAATGCATTCTTTGCCTGTCTGGCCTGTGAGAATTTGCCTGCTTTAGAATGGTGTTTCTTCAAGCGCCTAATTAGATTTGTTGTGTTTGTACAAGGCTCTGTTCTTACAGTCTCTAGAAATGCTTGCGTTGCAAACATTGCACACTGCTGTTGTGCTGCTTTCAGTTTGCAAAGTGAAATAATTTCACACAGCTGACATTTCAAGAGCATGCTTCTCTCTTCAATCATGTCATTTACTGCTGGAAGTATATAATGTGATGATTTGCCGTACTAAGTCCTATGACAGTTGATGTAATTTCGTCAGAAGAGGGAAATTATATTCATGAGAATTTGATGGGGCATTTTGTAACTGATCCTGATCGCTTAAAAATGCATGGATTGGGCCCTCGACATTTCTAATTTCAACAATTAAACTATACTGATAGTCAAGTCCTGATGGTTAAGTACTGATAGTCAAATGAACAAGGGGGGAACAATCCTACAAACTAGATTTGCAACACATTCAAATTCAAATGCATACAAACACAAATTTCTAGATAATCCAAGCCAGTTAGAAGTAATATAATACTTGTGGTCAACACACACATCCCAAATAAATGCCTTTAGTCTATTAAAATGCTGGGTCTGCTGCAGCAACAATATAGCAGACTACAGTCTCACAGGATCAAAAGGTTGACTGCTTTTAGAGATGCAACTGGCATTACAGAAAGATGAATGAACGTCTCTGGCAGCTTGGGTAGTTTTACTGTAAGTCGACTGACAAATGGTGTCTCTCTCGACCCCAAAGTACTTTATTCCTCTGGGGAAATAGTGTAAAGACAGTACTGGAGCAGTACAAAGACGATCCAGACAAGAGACTATAACAGGGCCATGAAGAAAAACTAAAACAAGTGCTGCTGATATAGGAGCATCGGCTGCAGCAAATGACTGTCGGGGCACCCTCTAGCTTAGTATGTCCAAACAATCCAATAAAGACTTAAGGGGTCTCAGGGGCCAAGGTCGAGCCTCCTACCTCAAAAGAAGGAAAACTTCATTTGCAAGCCTAATCTAGTGTGAATGTCACTGAAGGCATACAGAGAGAGGGGAATGGAGAGCTTATTTTGTTCAGGGAATGTGTGAGTGTGTCAGAGTTGGCCATTTCTGTAATACTGGAGGACAGTGAGTTGTAAAGATGGCTATTAAAACAATTAACCAAGACATCCTTTATCCACATAGGCTGGTAAGAGTGGGTGGCTCCCAAATGGCTGCCGAGGGACATTTCATGATACCAGCTCCATGCATCAAGCCCTACAATTATCAAACTAGGTAGAAAATAAGTCATCATTCATAAAAATGAAGCAGTTTGTGAGGAGGAAGGAAAAGGAAGAAATACACTCTACAACAGTATAATATTTTTCATATTATTTCTATGATCTTAGACTAGTCCTCCAAGATTTGTGAATGTGAGCAAGGCATCCCTACAGCTAGAGCATGAAGTCAGGAATTACCTCTGATGCAATCCAAAAAATGTAGTTTCAGTGAAAATAAATGGAAAAATGGCTTTCAAATGGAAAAAAACAGCTTCTAGCTGTTTGAGCACAACTTATTTTATCCCCTGAAAAATGACTTCCATCTAAGCTAACCAGGATAATTTTCCATAGATACGGGGTATTATCACTACTGTAAGAGTGATCTGAGTTAAACACTATGTACATGTGTGTTACAACCTGGCACATACAACACAGGATGTAACAACACAAAATACACAGTCAGTCGTGCACACCATTGCTGATCAAACAACTCAGTACAGTCTCTTAATATGACAGGTTTGAAGCTTGATTCTTTGGCTTATAACTTTGGGAGAGATTTGTTTGAAATTTTAAAGATTTTGACATCAAAGGAAAATAATATGATGTGAATTCTGTCTCATATTTCTTTATAACCCTAAATGAGGATCAGTTAAAGTTTTTTTGTTTTTGTGTTTGTTTCATCAATTATGGATATACACACTCATCCATTATTAAGAGACTGAATGTGCTAACTGAAAAACGTGATAGATCTCGCTGAAACTTAAAACACATTTGGTTTGTTTCAATACTTACTTTTGTTTACCAATGAAATCAAACTGCTCAGCGCTTTGAAACAGTATAGGTCTGTGTGCTGTAACACTAGATGGCAGTGTCAAGATTATATTACCCCCATGATAACAAGCACAAATAAAAATGTAAGTAACTGTGTTTGCATGCTTTGGCACAGGGTGTGTCTAATGTCAGGCACTTTCAATTTTGTCCAAGCCAGCCTTTTGGGCAACATTTTGGGATATTTATCACCATGAATTTAGTAACATATGGCAATCTTTATAATTTGGGATGAGGCAATGTACAAATGAACATATCTGCAAACCTCCTCTGCCAGTCTCTCTTCAACTGGCTCCATGCTGTCTTCGTTACTGGCAGAAACCAACCAAAAGTACATGGTTGGAAATAGGAAGCGGCCCAACAATCCTGGCCCTCTAATCTCTTTCAACAAGAAATACACCAAATTAAGGAAGTTAGAGCTCTTAAAGTGCTGTTTCATTATGATTTCAAGCTACTTGTCAAGGCCTTCCCAGTCACCTGAGTGAACATGATCGACTTCAAAGCTACAGTTATTTCATCATCCCCTTGTAACTATGGTTTTCACTAATTCCATTATAAGAAATAAGTCCTTTGGATTACTGGACACAAGAAAAAGCTTTTGGTAGGTTGTTCCATTTGTGGCATTAAGTCATTAAAACTTAAAACTGACTAATCTGGGCCAAAAACTTTTTCTCTTTCTGCTTCTTTTTTTTTTGCACCCAATTTTCACCATGGACCATTGTGAACAAAAATATTTTTTATCGATACACTTGAGTGGCCATAACCCTATTTTACTCAGGAATTTCTTTTTGTTCTCACCTCGTTTTAGTGTTGAGGCATAATGTATATGAGAATAAAAAGAAAAATGACAAAGACCAAACTCAATTGGCACAGTCGCAAACAGCACAAGCAAGGGCAGGGAAGACAAACACGCTGTTCCACTAGCCAATGCCAAGTAAAGTTTTTTTCACCCTCTTTTTCCATTATGGTCTGTAAGTGTTTGAACAAGTGAATTACATTGGAAATCTGGAGTGAGTGATAATGACGGGAGAGGCATTTAGCCTGTTAGTATAACACGAGGCATTATCAACTTTGATTACATAGCACACAAGCTGAGAGACAACACAGTGGCCCCTCTTCTCTCTATTCGCTGCCACTAAATGGACACTTTCAGGCAGGACGGCCACAAAAGACAATTCTGGTTGATTAGAGTAGAAGAGCACTATTGGAGCTCATGTGTGGGCAGCATGTAACCTGTGTGTGTGACAGGGCAGGATGAGGTGGGGGTGGGGGGTGGTTCTAAGGTTCTGGTACTGACGGATAGGACAGAAGGGAAAGTAGCAAGCCGTCCGCACATGATCACAGCCAGCCAACCAGAGCAGTTCACTCCCCGGAGGGTGTCACAGTCCCTTGGAAAACCTGTGCGGACATTCCAGCTCTTATGCCTGGCTCATCCACTCATCCACTATAGAAACTTAGAAAGTCAGCACTGCAGACACATTTTTCTGAATGCCCTCTCCATTCAGTGGCACCCATAAATAGGAGTGCAGTGAATAATGGGAAGAGAGCATGGCTCCATATCTGTTTGTCTGCATGCCTGACCAACCAGGGCCACTCTCTTTTGTTGTACAGGGCGGTTGGTATTTGGCACAGAGGAGGGGTGTGGGGGAGGATGCCTGGGGGAGGGTTAGCGCTCCCAACTATGGACACATTAGCTGTCTGGTTGGTGCCTTTGAAGCGGGCCATGGTCAGCTATGCTGCGAGAGTCGCCTAATGAAGGGTTACAGCACCAGGCATTGATGTCCCGCAGACAGCATGGACCCATACAACCCCCACTCCAAAAACATAACTACACTGAATGTACACGGGCCAAAACACAAACTGACAAAAATGCCATTTTTAAGTGCTGGTCTGACTGGGAAAATGAAGAAAAATGTACTTTTGATTAACAAAAACAAATGATTTTAATAGCCTTACTAAGCATACCAAATGAACTTAAGAGGGCAGGCCTAAATTCATAGATTAAGTCAATATCTAATTTGAGATGCTACAGTAACAGTGGCCTAAGGTTAAACACATAGGTTTGTGTCTGAATGGTCACTGGTTCAAAGACCAAAGTCGACAGAGAAAATCTGGGCAGGGCAAGTGAATTAATAATTGCACTATGATTCACAGTTTTAGTGGGAGTGCTGATTTTTGTAAATCAAAACTGCAACCAAACCAATCAAATTGCAATTTTGATTATATTTCTCTTAACTGTTCAACCCTATATCATGCACCATTATTTATCATAAATCCATTGTTTTAAGTGCATTCCAGGTGTTATTTTGTGATGAAATGTTCTAATTTACTTTTATGGTGCACCCACTTTATTTTAACCTGCCTTTTTGTACATCTACAAATTGTGATTTTCTGTGCCTTTCAACAACCCCCAGAGAACATGCCTGAACGTGCTCCATTCAGCTGTCACTTTCACGTGAAGGGGGGTAAAGCAATAGCAATAGTAGAGCGAGAACTTTTCCTGGGAAGAAAAAGGAAGGCTATCGCAACTTAATCAAAATGCAACACCTTGTGGCTGCATTGCACTATGGACTGTCAGTGAAAAAATTGGCATTTCTGTCTTTTCTATGATGGATTTCTCCGTGGATGATTATTGAACGGTATCCAACTCCATTGTAGTCATACAGCAAATATGAACTGAAATCACATCATCTGTGTTTGGCCAGTCATATACCAGAATTAAAAAAAAAATACACAACAACAGGAAGGATGCGTAAATGTAAGGTTTAGGGTGGATTTTTCCTTACATTGAAAACTGCTCCGGTAGAGCTGATCAGTAGGTAATTATGGGCTGTTTTGGTTGTATTGAAAAGCTCCCAGTTGACAATGTTTGTAACTGTATAAGTATAAATCCAGCGTGCAAAGTAAACATACCCTATTGACTACTGAATCACTAGCAGTTGAATTGTGTCACTGACAATGACACTTTGCTGTCTGTGCTGCCCACGTATATCGTCAAGTTCAAGTTTTATTGTCATGTGAAATAGAATGATACAGTCAGTACATAAAGATGCAATGCAAAGCTTGTGCCTTGGCTTTTTCTCCCTTTGGCAGATAGTGCAGTGTAGTGCAGTAAATAAATCCAATAGGCAACAAAACAAGCACGGCAACACAAATAGACTCTGGTGTTTGTGGTAAATTCCCTGTCAATTTTGCTTCTGCAAATGAAATCGTGAATGCAAATAGAGCGTTCATTCCCACAGATAAAAAATTGGAAGTGTAGACCGACAGTGCATTCCAAAGTGTATTTCTAAGAGGCGATTCTAGTTTTATGTCTGCACATGTTCTATTACATGTTCTATTCTATTGTTTTTATGACTGTGCTGCTTGCACTCAGCTTTTTGTATAGTGTAACTGTATGCAACTATGCTAAAAAGGCTTATTTCTAAAGTTATTTATATGTTATTTAAGGCTTATTTTCAGTGTTTACAAATAGCTGCATTTTTTTTCTTTATAGCTCAAGTATATTGCATTTATTTCTTTTTTACGTTATTTATGTTATTGAAAGTCTGAGTCATGTTATGGGTTGCATTTGGGGGAAAAATTAGAATGTAAGGCAAGTGCTATTTCTTTCTTGTTTCCTCTTGAGTAATAAAGTATTATTTGTTAAATGTAATAGCCTCTTTTTTTCTGATTATGTCAAACGATGCAATCAATTTGAATGACTATGATCGGCCTAAAGAAATCCGTGATTGTCACGGCCCTATTGACAGGGTAACCAAAGTGTTAGTGTGGAATAATGCATCAAAAGTCAAATGAAATCTAAATTTTGATAATTGTTACACCCCTAAACTGACCCATATCAACAGTGAACGAGGCAATAAATTCAGAGGTTCACTCTTTTCACAACTCTTGGCTCCTTAAAGCTTGCTGTCTGCCCCGGGTGACAAACAGGCTCTAAAGCCAAGGGCTTCAACAAAAAGACTATTGTGTGCTGAAGTGGCAGAATGGGCAAGTTAGACATGCAAATTCTGTCAGCAACAAAATTTGTATCAGCTAAATCAAGCACAGTGAGAATTACAATTTATGCACAACTTCCAAGCGAACTTAAAATAACTTTATTTTAAAAAATTATTCATTGATATCTGTTAAGGCATAAAGTGAAGGCATAGTTATAAAACCTAACTATATGTCTGCTACTCAGAGTCATTTTAGACCAAAATGAAACCATGAATCTCATAGCTCAAAATGAGAATCTCGTAAACTGTAAAGGAGTGTTAAACATTCAGGGGAGATGTCATGATGACCCTGCTACAAACAATTTTCCAGAGAGAGTGGAGTGATGATGAATGGACAAACTTAACATATGACCCTAAAAGAAACAGAGCACATTGTAAACCATGTGGAATGACATAGCAAACCTCAAGAGGCATTTGCAGGTGGACCATCATGAAATTCATATTAAGATAAGCTTCAGTTAACTTATCGACCTTTTTTTTTTCATTTCACTTTATTATCACGTTTTGCATGCTGATTGGTTGATGATGTGGGTGCAGTGCAGTAAAGTGTTACATATTTGCTAGGTTAGTGTTAGGCTAAGTCAAACAATAGCATGTCAATACATCTTTAGCAGTGATGCTACTTGTTGAGTAAGATTGCTTTTGCCTTCATCGACTACAACTGCCATAGCTTTGCTGACAAATACTGGACAAAAACCAATAATAATCAAATGACTAAAATGTGACACTAATATGCATTGTAACGATAAGAAAATCTAATTTTTCTGTCAAGGTTAACACTGCTCTGAGGCAGTCTTTGGCCTCATGTCTCCTAAGAGCAACAAGTAGCTGCAGAAAATAAAATACTACTACAAAAGTTGCATTTTCTGAAATTCATGTGACACTAAATGTACAAATAGAACACAGTAAAAGCAAACATTTTGTTCTTAGCGTGCAATAAATTTGGAATGAGCTGCAGTCAGCGGCCAGTGATAAAGAAAAAAACAGGAGAGGGGACTAAAAGAATGACCGGGAGAGGGGGAAAATAAAAGCACTGATTGCTAGTGCTTCCCACTCTCCGTGGCTGGCCCCGCTGTTCCGGTCCAGCCAAAAAACATGGTACAGGAAAACTCATTTCACACTGAGATAGCATGTGTGGCCATATAAATTCAGCAATGTCAGAACAAGCATACTGAGATTATCTTATATTGCAGGGAGGAAATAAAGGTGTGTCAATTAAAGATTAAGAATAACAAAACATCCTCCTAACACAATCACTTCAGTGTTTTAAGAATTCAAGAAGTCACCTGCTGTTGTCTTCACACATTAATGCTTGCTTCTTATGATACAGCACAGGCATCATTGTTGTGAAAAATTCCACCCCAAACTGAATGACATTAGTGTCACTTGATCACAGTTCAGAGGCCATGACAATGTGTATCCCACACTAATCTTTATGGTTTACTCTTGTTAACAGTTTACACATAAAAATTCTTCCCCAAAATGATGCCTAAAAAAACACCCAATGATGACTTAATTCCTGATAATTCAATAAGGCTGTTTTATTTTCACATTCAATGCCCTTTTCCTATCTGTCACTTCAAGCCATGTTTCTAAGAAAGATGTGGAATGAACCATCACCTTACCACATCACATCTCTAATGCGACTGAACAAATTGATTGACCAGGTCAGGCTTTAATGGAAGCCATGCAATAACAAACTAATCTTTCCTCAGCTAAATTCCCCACCATTCAAAAGTAAGCAAGCACTCTCAGACAGTTGCTTCCATCTCTTTTTTTGAACTCAATCTGTGTTGCCCCTCTGAGCAGTTAGCCTTGTACAGAAAGACTATTGATTACAAGGATGCTGTAAATCTTTGCTGGCTTACAGCAGGGTTTGGGCATTTATATTCATGGTCCCTTTGTGTTACTGCAAAACATGCAATGTGAAGCAAATTTCCAACGGTTTTCAGACCTGCGCTGAACATGTACTGCCTTGAGGAAGAGGTAATTCAGAATAATGATTCTTTGCCTGCCCACTCATTAACACCAAAGGTAGCTAGTCAGTCAGCAGAGACATCGCAACACTCCCGATGACCAGAGTAACTTGTGTGATTCGGCACCACAGGCTCTAGGAAGTGTCCAGCTAGGAGCCAAAACAGAGCAGCTCTTCTTCCATTAGACTATTATTAGGCACCACGGGAGAACCTGGCTTAGCACTCCACCGCCTGTGTTGGAGACAAAAACCACAGCATGACACAGCTCAAGCAGCTAAAGCAGTGGGGCAGATTAACAGACACAAAGAGGAAGTTTGATAAATGGTGAGCTGACCACTGGAATAACATTTTTGGACTGTCTGCATCATGGGGGAAGCAGAGGAAGGAGACAGGAAGGAGTCATTTTGGAAAGTTTGAAAGTTGGAACGGCTGCTGGGAGTCCACTACTTTGGGGCCACAACAACCCATGTATGCTTTTTCCCTTGTTCCTCAGTAAAGAAAACATTTATACCAACAAGTACATGAGTAAAAGACCTTGTTAGCCTATAACAGTGAAGGTCAAGTTAGTCTCTAACTTCAGCTGCCTTATCAGAAAAATTTCTCAACACCTTTCAGTATAATTAGTCTACTGAAATATCATATGCGTCTTAATCAAAACACTTACAGGCCTTGGCAGGGTCCCCAATGCTTTGGCTTAAGTTAATAAAGGAAGGGGAAAAGTTCTGCATCTTAATAAGGGGACAATGCCCATGATTCAGTGTTGCACAGCGATAAAGTACCTAAGCAATAATTGTGCTTTGATGGGCTTGGCTTTATTGTCTTGTTGGCTCATATATGCTGATGAATTTCCATGTAAACACTGATTTACAATAAGCACATTACCTTGCAAGATTCCTCATAAAAATGTCCACAAAATATATCTACAAAAGAATATCATCTCACTTATTTTCTTACTCAAACATGATGCACTGATCTCAGTAGGGTGCAATGTGTAATATTTCTGTTTTCCTGAAGCATACCTGTACTAATAACTATCAGCAGTAGTTGCTGAGCACCAGTGACTGAAAAAAGTCAACAACTAATGGTGCGTCTACGCTAGCGATTTCTGGATTTAAGAGCAAAAACGGCAGGCCATGGTTGTGTTTTGTTGTTGTTGTTTGAAGGCCCTCATACCACTTAAGTGTGGTACCCTCTGACATGTACGACACCGGGCTCTCCAAAAGCCTTGGCTTAGGCTGGCTTTACATGGTGCAACTGAAACGCAACTTTGGGAACCATCCAATGACAATTATAAACTTGGGCTGCATCATCATTTAGAATGTTCCATATGGATTTGCTGATATGGCAACAGTAAAAGTTTCATTTGCAACCTGCAACTAATTGTGTGGAAGCTGCTTTGTGTGAAGCCAGCCTTACACTCACAGTCTATGTGGCTCACACGAACTATGTGGCTATCCAGATGAACTGATAACTATCGAAGGCATACCAAAATGGCAGGTACAGCAGCTCTAATAGCAGCTGACAAACAAGATTATTGCTGATTTGTTAGTCTGGGAGTGAGCCAGCATTCGTATATCTGGGTGTTTTACCTTTCAGTTGTTATTCTGTCATGACTAGTTATTTTTTTTTAGACCACCAACAGCAACATGTAAGTACTAGGGCTGTCAAATTAACACATTAATTTAGATTAATTAATTGTAAAATAATAACACATAAAAAAATGCAAATTAACAGTGTTATGTAATGTTTATGTTAATTCATTAAACCATTGTACCAATGTTACTGTAAGTTGCTGTGTGTTGAAAAATACTACCTATATTGCCAAATAACCCAACCATCGCATTTTGCCACATCAGCCATTACGGGGAACATTTGGCCACTCTGACAAACTGGCCCTTCAGCTGGAGCGGTCGATTTGGCTCTGAGCCTCTGAGAGAAGCGCTCTGAATTTCCAAACGACAAGAGAGCACTCAGGGGGCACTGACACCACCGGAGTGAATTCACGAATGCACCTCTCTGACCATGCGCGTCACACAAGTCCAACCGGTCAGTGCGTTAGTTGCACATGCATGTAAATGGCATGTTAAATAAATAGCTTAAATAAAAATTGCTATGGCCACAGTGTTGCCTAAGTGATAAGCTTATGTTAAATAGTTAAAAAACTGTTATGGCCACATTTTAGGCCAAGAAAATATTGATACATGAAATTAATTGCGATTAATTCAATTAATTGATCTGTATAACATGTTATTGATTCGATTAAAATTTTTAATCAAATGACAGCCCTAGTAAATACACTATTACTAAAATGTTGGCTAATCTCGACAGAAATATTTCTACATGTTTCTACATTTACTACTAAATTATTTTCTTATTATTCAACTTTAGCCTGTGTTATGCCTAATGCTTTCACACAGCTTGTGAACAGAATGTCAGGGGAATGTCCATTAACCCCCCCCCCCCTTTTTTTTTTTTTTTTACACTAACCGGTAAGGTGTTCTGGTAATTTATAAATCGATATTGTAACTGCTAGAAATAGGTTGAGGTAGCAAAGCTGTTTTTTGAAATTTATTCAGTTTGCCCAATGTTAAGAAAATGTTTTTCACCCAGCTTATACTCAGCAATACTCACTTAAACAGTCTTTGTATCACACTGTAAGATAGTTTTGCTGCTACAACTATATTGTGGTAGCAAAGCACGTTGGCCTTACTGAGGTGGTGTTTGGGCAACTAACAAAACATTTTAGCTAACAAACTACTGCAGTACTGCACAATGCCCAGCTAGCCTTCATTTGCGTAGCTGCTGGGACAAACACTGATTTTTCCAGGACTGTACTAAAGTCAACTATACCAACGGCTGATGCTGCACATCTAGCAAGGCACTGTTGGACTATACAATATATGTACTATGTGTATTTGTTTGCCTATAATATTACAAATGCTACAAACAAGTCAAGTGAGGCAGTTCTTTTCCTTTTTGGTTCAGTCCCCTCCTTTCTGCAGTAAGTCAGTTCAACACATTTCTGCCAAATTGTACCCCAGGACACAGATTAAATACCCAGAAAGCAACAAGACTAAACCAATTGTCAC
Organism: Neoniphon sammara; assembly: GCA_900302535.1. Classification (NCBI taxonomy): domain Eukaryota; kingdom Metazoa; phylum Chordata; class Actinopteri; order Holocentriformes; family Holocentridae; genus Neoniphon; species Neoniphon sammara. Next base: position 114,214 of record OMKZ01026428.1, read on the forward strand.
TGCAGTTGTCTCATTGTTCTACAGTCACCATACATCAAAATTTACATCAAAATTATTATAAGAGTATGTTGAGTTGAATATTCTACATGTACGGGTTTTAAACCATAAGAAAGAGTGCGGCTTAACATTGCAAGAATTTGTTTTCTAAAGGCCAACAGAAAGCATGTCAGCACAATTATGTGATTCAGAATAAAACTAGCCCACAATAGCAACAGAAAACACCAGGCTTTTGCAGGTTATTCAAGAGTACAACTGACTAATGGCAACAGAGGGGAGAATTTATCAACGACAAACCTTTGTACGAGTTTTAAAATGGGACAGGCCAAAATAAACAAAGTAACAATGTCAGCCACTGCCACTTTGCTGGTGGGATATGAGAAAGAAAAAAAAAGCTAATTTAAAGAGGATTTCCTGTTAAACTCCAGCAAGGGAAGGCGCATCACTGGTAGAGCGGCCATCTGCTAGCCTGGTCACAGACAATCCACCTCTGATAATCCCCGTTCTGCCACCTGAACATTCCAGTATAGACTTCCCAACAAACCATTGCAAAGCCAGAACAAAGCCACTTGCTAAGCTTTGAAAATTAAGTTTGATAGACAGTGATGGCTAGAGGCAGGATAAACAATGGTTCTTTGTGGTATGAGGAGGAAATGTTCTCCTCTAAAAACATGTCTTTGGCTGCTGGCATATGGATCTCAAAAGCTCATAGATGTGGCATGCTGAGGAGGCTTTCTTTTTTTTTTTTTTTTCTTACAGCTCTGGACTTGTAAAGTGAACTCCCACAACACGATACAACAATGAAAGGGAGGAGAAAATGAGACATTTAAATGTCTGCTGCTTAAAATTTGGCTGTATTGTCTCCTTTTGGGCTGCTGGTGGAAAACAGATGGGAAAGCCTCAAGAGTGTGAGACAAAAATCAGCCTCACACAGACCTTGCCTTTAAAGCTTAATTAATTAAGATGATAAATATGTTCCCACAAGAAGGGTCTTGTAAACACAGATGAAAATAAATGTTACATTTGCTTTCCAAGTTCAGGTCTGAAAAAAATGTTTCATCGTGCAAAATTATGCAATTGGCCAGTAACTGGCCACTGACAAGAGATGACAAAGTAGCATCTTCACAAGGTGGAAAAATTAAAGTCTACTAAAATTCTGGCTGTTGCTTGACATAACATCTGATACAAGCTAATTTTTCAAAAACATTCAGAAGCGTAACAATAAAAACCTGCCCAATACCAATAGCCATACAGCCAAAACTGCAATTTTGGCCCTATTAACACAATTAATGTATTTCTATAAAAAGCTGCCACAAAGCATTTTGCCAAAATCCTGAAATCAATATTTGCTGGTATTATGAGTAGTGCTAACCACTGGCATGCCATGCACAAAATATTAAAAGCACTGCTGGATTAGTATTGTCTGGAGCAGGAGCGATGCAGTTATCCTCGCTTCATCGAGGAGTTCAATCAGCTGCTGCTTTGAAGACGAATGCTATGTTTCAGGTGCCACACAATAACAAATGCTTCAGAGCGCACCCACTGCTCAAGCCACAAACAGATTCAGTCAGACACACTGGATCTTACAAGGGCTGATTCTTGTTCAGGCAGGCAGGGTCAGATTTTGCAAACCATCTGTATAAATATAAGGAGAGATATATTATCTAGTGGCAACTGCATACCCTAATCTGGTGAGCAGGTGGGTCAAAGGCAACCAGCAATGATTCCATCTAGGGCTAAACCACATGCAATTAGGCCAGTGTTCACTGCCAAGGAGCAGACATGCTGCAAGTTACATATTTAGTCTAACCTGGTTTCCATGCTGCTACCATTTTGTAATATATGTGCCTAAAAATAAATCTGCAATGATAAAAAACAAGAAAAAGGAGTTGACATGCAAATTAAAGATCATAAGATTGTCCAATACAGATTACTTCCTCTCCTGTGCTCCCAAATGTTTTTAATTGACTGTGGAGTTAAAACTACAAAAAAGAGCTTCAGTCACAGGAACGACACTTTATTTTTTCATGTGATGTGGTAAAGTGTGCTGTTTAAGGGCACTCATCAGAGTAGAGACTTTGAAATGGCTTTGGAAGGACACACATCAACACTAAATCAAAGGACACAGACATAAAAGTGCACTCTGCCAAATTCAGTAGATAGGACTAGATAGCTCCCTATGTTTTCCATCTTGTGTAAATCAGTAATAGAATAGGGTGATATGGATAGAAAAGCATAACTCATACATCTTTAATACCACAGAAATAATGAGGACTTGGTGACACTGTGCAAGTATTTTCCATCACAGATGGACACACAGAAACTACACATGATGTCCACATGTTAAGAGATCTAAACTGAATCTAATGGGTCTTGTGGGACTGTGTGTATGTATGTATGTGACTGCACATAAGCTTGCCAGTATGTATGTGTTTGAACATCCATAGAGAATTGTTGTTTAATGGTGAAGCCAAAATGTGAGAGTCATCAGCTCTATATCTGACAGCCCATGTGGGACTTAATTCAAGTCCTGTGTGTGGCTCAAATGCACATGTGAGCATCTCAGTTTATCTTGGGAAGCAACCTGGTATAAAACCACAGCTAGAAAAAGAAGAGGGTGGAGACATGTTGCTGCTATAACGGCTAACAGTGAATAGCTGAGGCAAGCTAGCCATACCGTTCAGAATAAGATCGGAAGTTAAACTACTCTGACTCAAAGCAAAAGCACGCAAAATGGACTTTTGTGCAGGAAAAAAGGTGACATGTAAAGATGTGTGCAATGACAAATTTGGTATAAAAATATGCAATTATATTATATTACAGAGTACATGAAATGAAGTACAGATGCAAAATTATACTAATGGATAAAAGCAATATATTGATTTATTTAGCATTGTGCCTGTTGGAGGAGTACTTTTTGGACAGGTAAATTTAAAGTCAGAACATAAAAGAGGTGTTTACTGCTCCATGGCATAAAATGATCACAATACATCTGCAAAGGGTTGATAGGGTTATTGATCAATAGCAGAA
>OMKZ01026434.1:2409-15755 GCA_900302535.1 Neoniphon sammara
CAGGTAAAAAATAGTTGTATTGGGGCCGGCCTTTATTTATTTGTGTCAACCATGCCCCTGGTCATTATTGGAGACCCAGTTTTTAATTGAGTATTTGAGGAAATACAGTAATATTACTTACCATCAAAAAAAAAGTACTTTTGCTATCCCTGCCTCCAAATAAAAGACTCAAGTTGAAGCATCCAAAAGCTGGATATCACCCTCCTCTTATTCCACTTTGTCCAAATTAGTCATTGTCCTCTCAGACAAAATCAGCACAGATGAAAAACAGAAGTTTACTTTCTGTGGGTAAAAGTCCTCAAATAATTTTAAAACATCACTGGACACTGACGCTGTTTGATTCCCTGATCATTCACAAGGGTAGAAACAGACTTATCCTGATTTTAGAGGAAAGAGAAGATGCTGTTCCGCTACAGCAAAGTAAATAGCATAATGAATTACTGCTTTCTGGGAGCGATAACTAATCAAATAATCAAATTACTTCTGAAATGAGTAATAAGTACTGAGTAACACATTGCTTTCTTGAGTAATAAGTCTTGGAATACAAAATGCTAAAGCAAGTACACACACATATCTCACCGAGTGCTTTAAGTGTGTCACTGGGTATATTGTTCCCTGCCATCTCCAGCTGTACCAGGGTCTTGTTGTGCTGCAGGGCCTCCAGAAGAGACCTGCCGCCCAGCAGACCGATGTTGTTCCACCTCAGATCTATGACAGAAGTTGAAACAGTGGATCGTCACTCAAGTTCAGACTCTCTGTGCCAAATATACCAGTATACAGCAAGACAGTGTGTTTAGTCCATCTTGGGCTACAGTCATTATTTTACAAGCAATAGCATGGAATCTCCAGGCTTACTCTGGCTTGTAGCAGATGCCCTCTCAACTCTCAACACTTCAAGCTGAGCAAACTAGCGTTCAGAGGGGTGTAACGGGACGGGGGTGGGCTCACCTAGAACTTCCAGGGTGCCGTTCCGTTTCAGTGCCAGAGCGAGCTCTGACGCCCCGTGGTGGTTGATCTGGTTATTGCGCAGGTCCAGCTGGGTCAGGGTGCCGTTGGAGGCCAAGCCCTCACAAAAGAGCGAGAAGGCCTCGTCCCACATCCCCAATGCGTTCCACTCCAACACCAGCCTGCAAGCAGTACACTTGTATGAGCACTGCACAATGAAACAGCAACACACACAGTCTAGATTCAGGCTGCACTAGACAACGTGAAATTTTTGACTTCAATACCCAGAAATCATGTAAGGTGGAGTTCACTTTTTATAGTGACCACAACCAACATCAGAGTTTATTTTGAGCAAATAGCGTGAATCTATGGTGGCATGGTATCTTAGTGGGAGCGTACGACAGCAGTGTTTTTCCACATATAAAACTTGCCTAGTGCAGCTTTAAAAGCTATTTGCCATGAATTTTAAGACATTCTCATGGTAAACAAAGGTGTGTAATACTCACCTACGCAGAGTCTTGTTTCGTGCCAGAAGCTTCCCCAAAACCTCAGCCCCCGTTGATCTCAGGTTATTTCCCTGTAAAACATGATTTTGCACTGAATTCTGTTCTAATGCAAAGGAAATAAAATGTGTTTGGGTATCTGAAAGTGTGTAAAGACTAGTTTGCCTGGTCTTACCTTCAAATCCAGCACTTTAACATTTGTATTGCCAAAGAGTCCAGTCAGGAGTACCTTGGCACCTGAGAATGAGAAATTGCTATAAAGTGTGACAATAAACTGTCAAGTGGACTGCAAAATAACATAATTAAGGATGGGTCTACAATGTAAGCAGTGACATTTAGTACATTTAAACACATCAGAGAATACTGTTTCACAGTCTCTGTAACTCACACACCTTCCTCGCTGAGCATGCAGTCACTGAGCGACACCTCAGTGAAGACGGTGTCTTTGTGGAAGAGCCTGGCCAGCACAGAGCAGGTATCTGCAGACAGGCTCTGTCCACTCAGGTCCAGTCTGGAGCTCTGGACACCTCTGGCCTCCTGGAGCTGGGCCACAACAGCCTCCTGGGGCTCCACGCCTCCCTCTTTACACAGAAGCAGGTATGCCCGTCTCAGATCCTCCATTCTGGGTCACATCGGAGGCGTTTGTCTTGTCAGATTTGTTCTCCAGTTGCTCTACCAACTTTCAGCCTTCCCTTTTCTTCTCTGTACTTTCACCACATCATGTCTTTGCTTTTCACTTCAGCCGTTACTGAAGAGGGAAGACAGAAAATGGTTGCTCTCAGAATTAGAAAATTTACATTTTCCAGCACAGAAGTCCTGTAATGTTTCCATCTGTCCTGTGTTTGCTCAGTCACACCCAAACCTCACCAAAAGATGTCTCTCTCTGCTTACTACACCGTCTTGTATTAATCATTTCAAGAGCTCTGCTAGCAGCTCATTATCATCAATCAGTAAGTAACTAGAAGTGGATGCAGGAGAACCACAGACAACCCACATTCAGGCTAATCAGCTGCCTTCGAGAGGCCATACTGCAAGAAACCTGGACATATGACTGCTGCTTCTTGATTACACGCCCACACAGTGCCACTAGACCCACCACCCAGTCAAGACATTTTCTGATTTGGAGCACAATACATTGATGCTTAATCTCAGTCATGAACAATGGCCCTTGAGGCACAGTGGCAGACAGGGAAGCTGATGAGTGGGAAATGAGCTGGCTTACATGCTGCTGTAGCTACAAGATTCACTCACTTAAAAGCTTAAAATCTACAAACTCTGCGTGTGTAGTGTGTCTGTGGTACAAGATTGAAGTCCTGTTCTGAATCACTAGGGTCAACTCTTCAATTATTGCTCTATATATCCAATTCTGTGAAATAATGGTGTAAAATTTAAGCCGCTATTTCAGTTATTTCCACAATCTTCCTCCACCAAAACACAAGGCGGTGGCGCGCAATATGAAGCAGAATGGTTCCAACAGCGTGCAACAAACACGGCTTGGTGGTTTATATAGATACGATTTGAAAAGTGCTTTCTAGCAAGTCGTAAAAATACTGACTCGTACTGTATAAGCTATGCGCCTTCGCAAATAAGTAAAGGTCATGCTAAACTGCTAAATTCTGAATGGAGGGTGGTGGGAGTTTGTAACTTCTCTCCATACAAGAGAGACAGCTCGTGTCGGAGCTCAGCTATCGATGAATAACTTGCTAACCATTAAACTAATTGCCTCAAAGTCTTGGGTGCAATAACAATTAACAGCTTGAAACAAAAGAAAAACACAGACCTCAGCTCGACGAACACAAAGCCGTGAGTATCTCCCAACAACAATCTCCGGCTGTTTATGTTTTTGTTGCCGACAGCTGACAGTTGGGCTAAAGGAAGCCGCAAAGTAACCAGGAAGTGGATTTGGGCGCAAGGCATTTCGGTCAGTGTAGTCTCGAAATTGCAGCATGGGTGGCTTGAGTGTCGCTGCCCGAGTGCATTATGCCTGAAAGTCCTCAAAGTCAGCAGCACATCTCTCAGTCCTATTTTTGCTAGCTACTGCATAATAGGCCTGTTGCTAATTACTCCATATAACCGAAGTCAAGTGCATTCATTGTTGTACTGTTTTTCTTTCTGACTTACTTTCTTTCTTTTTCTGTTTTCCTTTTCGTTTTCTTTTTAGTGCAATAGGACATAATTTGACAGTCGCACTAAACACATCTCAGTTGCTTCTGAGTGTCAACTTAAAAGCAGGATTCTCAGCTAGCCTACTGCAGTAAAACGAGTTGGTGGACAATAAGCATACCATGAGAACAGTAAAACCCCGATTAAATTGTGAAAGTTAGACTATAAAGGAAACTGAAATGCATCTTAATAAATGCACCCGTTGTCTCTTCTCAGTTAATATCTCATCCTAAAATCATAAGCTCAGTTTGAACTTCAAGGTAGAATGCCAAATAGCACATCATTAATCTTTGCCATCAGAGCTTGCCTTCCATGAATTGTGTATTTATTATCACTCCCTTGGGGACGACAGAGCCAATACTTCCATGGTTCGTCTGTGTGCATAATTGGGTTATTTACAACAGCATCTGAAGGCAACATGTAATTTTTGTTTATCATATGAAAGTCTAAGTGAGAGTGTGGTTTGTGCCGGATATTTTGTAATTCCGAAAAACATTTCAAAACTCCCTTGTATCTTCCCTTTTTTTTCTCTCTCTTTTTCACTCCATTTCCCAGGCAGCTTTTCTTTGTCACTTGACTTTGGGGTGGGCTCACCCGACAACTCACAAAATAAATCCATTCCCGCAGCAGAAAATCAGATCACAGCAAGCGACCTCCAACACAAACTTGAGGCGCACAACTTAGAAGTTCTTACAGGTATAGTATAGATTTTATTTCACCCTTTTCCAGCGAAATATTGTAGTAGAATCCACGTTCAATGTAACCTTTACTATCCAAATAGACCAAGATCTAGTTCCAATTTATTTGATTTATTTTTTCTGTCCAATGTAGCCCACATTAGGTTCTACATTCATTTTTCAATACATATTTCAGTGGATACAGTATTTTACAATGTAATTTTTTTAAATTTCATTTTAACGCATTGGAGGATGCAAATTCAGACTTTTTTTTCACTGAATCTACAATGACTATACAGTAGAAGTTGAAGGGTTAGTTTGGGTTTGTTGAAGTGGGGTTGTATGAGGTACTTAGGGTTAGGGTTACTCCTAACCCTTGTCCTGCTTCTCCAAACTGTGGGCACGCCGACTGGCATCTACTGCATGTAAGACACTGACTATGGATACAACCCCACTTCAGCAAACCCTAACTGACCATTTAAGAGTTCCCACTGGATCAGGTCTCACTGTCTCTCTCTATCTTTCTCTCAGTCATGGTTCCTGTTGTTGGAAAAAAGCTGACAGGTCTTGTTGCCGCCACCTTTACCCCATTCACCCTAGATCGGTAAGTTATACAGGATCCAGGTCCTATTTCTTTCTGTTCAACATTTTCCGGAGCTACATAAAGCTTTTGTATATGAGTGTTTGTACGAGTGAATGTATGTAGCCCACCTACCCTGCAAAACCAGAAAAAATATCTTTTTTTTCACCTTTTCTCCAAATAGTAAGCCCAACCTAGAAGTGATTGAACCTTACATCGACTACTTGAAAAACAAACAACGTGTCAAAAACATATTTGGTAAGGTGGATTCTTTCTTTGATATTTGTCAGGTGTTCCCACCTAGATGAACTGTACTTATGACGCTTTTCACTGTTTTTCAAAGACATTTTGTAGTGATAGTTTATGTGTTGGCTACTCTTCAGTCAACTCAGTGACCTTGCTGGAAAAAAAAGATGTTGGATGATGGCATGGGAAATACTGATGTTTCTAGCTCCAGTTAGTATCTCACTTTTCTTCTTTTGCTAAACTGCTAAACTTGACGCCGATTACTGTTTCATTTCCTTGACAAACAGCTCGCTGAATCCCAATGCATTATCCCTGTTTATGCTCTCTTCTTCCCTGTTAAATCTGATATCTTGTGCTGTCTTTCTTCTCAACAGTGAATGGCACCACTGGAGAGAGTGTCTCTCTCAGTGTGGAGGAGAGGAAGAGCCTAGCTGAGAAGTGGTGTCAGGCAGCCAGGGACAAGTAAGTCATTCCACAGGGTCTTTGTGTGGAAATATGACTCTATGGTCAGTTGATGGAGGAAAAAAAGTGTTGGTATTAAAGGATAATTCCAGCATTTTTATACCTGGGCCCTATTTTCCCATACATTTGGGTCTAAATGATTAATAGGGACAAAAAATTTTGGAATTGGTCCAATATAGGCTAGTAGGAGTGATCCTAAAATTTCAGGATACCCCTACTGGAGGTAGAACAAAACACAACAATGTTTTTTAGCATCCTTAAGGTCTCCCGCAAATAAAACGGATTCTTGTATAAAAATATTTTACTGCAAAGGTGGAGAAATTGGTCTAAGTTTTGATGTACCCCATGAACAAAAAAAGGTGCTTAACACAGCCAATCTAGCCAAAGTAGACATAAACTTGTCTAGATTCATATCCGAAGTCCACAGAGCTCTTAAATTTGTTATAGTGGTAGCTGTAATGTACATCTACACACAAAATGAAGGAGATGTGAATAGGGTCAAGTATGTTGCATATATAGTCCCATAAACACAGGCTTAAAGTAGGCGGAGACAGAAAAAAATGAGGATTTATCAACAATGTACTCATTTACATTTTAATAGCTCTTCCATAGTTTGTGCTAGAATTATGAATGATGGTTTGGTAGATAGGTGTGACAGTGCTGAATCTGGCAATACCACTTGTGTAACTTTAGCATTCATAATCACTGATAAACAGTACAAAATGTGTGGGGTGTCCAAATCATCTCCAAGTCTGTGCCAGTCTGTGTTAAGCACCTTTTTTTTGTTCATGGGGTACATCAAAACATAGACCAATTTCTCCACTTTTGCGGTAAAATATTTTTATACAAGAATCCGTTTCATTTACGGGAGACCTTAAGCTAAAGACCTTATGCTAAAAAACATTGTTGTGTTTTGTTCTACCTCCGGTTGGGGTATCTCGAAAACTAAAGCCCTTTTTGAGGCTCAGTCACTAGCCTAATATTGAGCAAGAACGCTATAACTGGCAACTGCAAAACAATTGTAATGTAATCCAATGGGGCAACTTGTCCGCATCAAAGTACATCCACTAAAAGTGCTTGTTTCCGGCACTGACAGGCCCATTCAGTACTATTCGAAAAACTTTTGTCCCTATTAATCATTTAGACCCAAATATATGGGAAAAGAGGGCCCAGGTTTAAAAATACTGGAATTATCCTTTAATCAGTAGGTGTTTTCTTGCATGTGTGTTTGTGTATGCATGTGTCCACAGAATGGAGCATGTGATAATACAGGTTGGCTGCATGAGCCTGACAGATGCCCAAGAGCTGGTGAGTCACTGTATCAACTTCTTGTTCATGATTCCCATTCCTACTTGTCAATGTCCTAGGAAATTCAACATGTCATCACATGTTCACACCTTACCCATGCTGTACACATGCTGTGTTTGTCAGCTGTTACATGTTATCTTTGTAATGTTTTACTTACTTAGCACCACAAAATTTGACTTCACTTATATCCATTATCTACATTACAGTAAATTCCATGGGGGGTAGAGAGCTGTCACCCCCTGAATAATCAAAATCAGCCAGTGCAACCCCCCTGAATAACCCTAACCCTATTATAATAATGAATGAAAAATATGAACTGTTCTTAAACATGATAAAGTGGTTGGTTTTAATGTAATTAGCAAGGAAAGAAGAATGCTGCAATAATTATCATAGTATAATAGGGTCTAAGTCCAGTTACATTGTGGCATAACTATCAAATGGCTAAAGATATGTTCAGGAAGTGATAAATATCCATTTAACTAATACTGGAATGACAAATTGGTATGTTACAAATTTAGTGCTTTTATACAAAGTGAATGATTTTATGCTATTCAACTGCATTAGTTGGGATATGTAGAGGATGTTGTTTTGGTACGTCTCTTCCCCTTAAAATAAACATAAAACAGCCATTCAACAGCATATTTGCAAAGAAAAAAAGCTCTTGGTGGGGCATGCCCCCGGAGCCCCCCAGAGATCTCAACCTCCCCAATGTTCAACCCAAAGTTATGCCCTTGCTTACTCAACTATAGCTTGCCTAAATTTCAAATTTCTCCTCAGTGGGTTTTAGTAAAAACAAAAGTGCTTGTGATCTCGTGTGTTTTTGTGATTGCTTTTGTTGTCAAATCATCAGGACTATCTGATTTGCATTTCTACAGGAATGCACTCGCTCCTGCGTTAAAAGAAAAGTCCACCCTCTTAGCGATTTCTATTTCTTAGAATCAGTTTCAGCATCTCCCAGAAAACAGGCAGAAACTCAACACCTTGCATGAAACTCAGCTCACTTGCACAACCAGAAGAAAAAAAGCCAGTCATGCCTCTTACTATAAGCAAATACAATGTCTTGTAGCTGCTTAACAACGCATTATGTAATAATGATACATTTTGTCGCAACTTTCCAAATAACTGTTTCCTGTGTTATGTAGTAATACCCACATTTTGTAATAAATTAACACATTTTATAATAAACCTTTCAAAAGAAAAATGCAGTGTACACTTTGTAATAGTCTATCACATAATGCGGTGAAATTACATAATTCAGGGGTTGCACAAAAATGTAATAGTTCACTTTATAATTATTATTCAATTTATTGAATAATAATTCAATAAAAATGGATTCTTGTTTCCCAAGGCGCGCCATGCAGCGGGCATAGGGGCTACTGGGATAGCAGTCATGTCCCCATCCTTCTTCAAACCCAGCACTGCAGGTACGCATCGTTGAGGGAAATGTCTTTATTTCTGTTTTTTCAAAAGAGGTTTTATGCACACTGATAATGCGTAGACTGCTATATTTATGCTCCCCTATCTGACATCCACTTTCACACTTCACATCGCATTCCTGTGCAGTAGGTAACTACTCACACATCTCCTAGACTTGGTGTACGTGCATTAGGGAAAATACTGAAAAAAAGGGCCAACACTGCACTTTCAACACCGCAGGTTATCGTAATGAGCACAGTAGGCATTCCAGTGAAAGACCCACCTAGGTTTCATCAGAGACACTCTGATGAAAGACCGGGAGGGGCTAAAACAGTCACTTACTGTCCATCATGTTTCTTCATATATCACCAGTGTATATCTGTAATGACAGCTGCTGACCATGATCCTGAAACGTCTGCTGCTGACAGACAAGACTAGGGAGGAGTTATTTCTACATGTGAAGAATTTCCCTGCACTCAAATACTCATGTGAGGAATGCACCATTATCCATCCCCTGTGTACTTGCTTTTGTATATAATGTTTTTTCTGTCATTTCAGTCTTGCCGAGTCTTGCCCAGGTGAAAAAATATTATACTTAAATTATACTTTTTAAAGAATGTACTAAGTACAGTTTGTGCTTTTTTTTGTCGCCTTCAAGTATACTTAAGTGTGGTCAAGTAGTCCTTGAGTACCACATGAGTACTACTTGAGTATACTTTTAGTGTAAATAGTATGCTAAATTGGCACAAATTCAAAACACACTTGCTGCACAATTGTATTATATCTTATCTTATATACTTCTGAAATTGAGGTAGACTTTAATTAAGCATGCTAATAGTGTATGACAAAGGTCTTGAAAATATCATATTTTTCAAAAGTAAACTAACTCACCACTATAAGTATTTGCAATTGAATATACTTTTTGAAAGTACAATTAAGTACATTTTATAATTAACTAACATTAAAGTGCACTATTTTTAAATATACTTGAACACATTTCTAATTAAGAAAAATTAAAATATACTCTATTTAAGCATACTAATAGTGTATAACAAAAGAATTGAAAATAAGTATACTTTTCATAAATACACTTTATTACTATTAAAAGTATTTGTAATTTAATACACTTTTAAAAGTACAAGTACAATTTACAATAAGCTTACAATAAAGTACACTTTTTCTAAGTACTTTGAAATACTACTTTAAGTATTGCATAATTAGTATATTCACTTTTAATACATTTGTACTTAATGACACATATTTAGAAGTCCACTTTGTGAAAGTATATATCAAACATACTTTATACACTTGTACACTTATACAAAAAGTATAAGTGTACTTGTAATGACTTTTCTATACTTAAATTATATTTCTAATACACTAAAATATACTACTTTTTGACCTGGTTGGGTATCCTTGCTGCACACAAAGCTCCTCGTTCAAGGTTTACTTGATTCTAGTGAGTCTTGTTAATTATTAACCTATTGTTTTCTTGTTTTGTTTTTCACTGTCATTTGTCCTCGACTTCTTCATCAGTCTCTTGTTTATTCTATGCATTTGGGTCTATACTAAAACCTGTAGCAAGACTTGGCCATGCTGGGTACTTGACCCTTGAGGGATTGAAGTCGGTTGTACTGTTCTCCAATGGCAGTTCCTTGATGTTGGAGTGCTTCATGTACTTGCTCTGCTTCATCTGGGTCCATTACTATGGCTTGCTGACAGGTTTTTAGTAAAGACCCAGATGCATAGAAGAAGCAAGAGACTGATGAAGAAATCAAAAGTTTTACTTCTCACAGTATGAGGCAGGCACAGCTGGCAAGGAGACATAAATCCAGTCTACTCTGCACACAAATAAACACTAACCTACAAAATACACAAATCTATTATATCTGGCCTAACTGCCGTGAAGGTCAACAGCATGAACATAACAAACACTGGATAAACTTGCCTAGCGTTAACTGTCAAGGACAAACAACAGTAGAAAACAAAATCAAGACTTTCACTAGGAATCTCGAATGAGATGCTTATCTGTGGCAAAGATACCCAAGACTCGGCAAGACTGAAATGACAGTACAGACATTATATACAAAGGCAGGTACACAGTGGATTGGATAATGATGCATTCCTCACATGAGTAATTGAGTGCAGGGAAACTCCTCATGTGTAGAAATACCTCCTCCCTAGTCTTGTTTGTCAGCAGTGGGTGTTTCAGGACCATGGTCAGTGGCAGCCATAACAACATCTATGATATATCTTGGACAAGAACAAGAAAAAATACCAAAATGTTTTACTTACACGGGGTAGATTTTTCTAATTTCTTTCCTCTCACCCAAACTCAGTTGCCTTGAGGGAGTTTCTTCAGAAAGTGGCTTCAGCTGCCCCAACTCTGCCCTTCTATTACTATCACATTCCAGTTATGACCGGCGTTAAGGGTTAGTGCCATTGATGTTTCATTATTGTAAGCATTATTTATAAGCATTTTGTTTTCTTTGATAAGGTGCCATTTTAAGAGCTTCTGAATCTAACCATGGCGACATTTAGCCTTTTATCTATCAACTATTTAAAATTTAAACCTTGAGGGACTCTGCATATCTAATCAAGGAGAATGGCATTGTCCAGTTATTGAATTTGGATGGTATTTTTTTTTCTCTCCAGTGAATGCTAGAGATGTGTTAGAAGGTATTGAGAAACTGATCCCTTCCTTCAGCGGTGTGAAGTTCAGTGCGACTGACCTGATGGACTTTGGGCAATGTGTGAGCCACAGTCCACCTAGACTGGACTGGTCGTTCCTCTATGGTGTTGACGAGGTCAGCTTTATTCCTTGCTCTCCATCTGTTCTAATCTGATTAATCCCAATAAACTGTGTTTTCTGGTTAAATTGAGAGCTGTCCTAAAATGTTTTCTCTTATCTTGCCATAGCAACTGCTAGCAGCTCTGATTATGGGCGCTGAAGGAGCAGTTGGCAGGTGAGTATGTACCCTGTAGTATATTTGCCACATATTCACCTTTCAGTCTCTCTTGAAAATTTACAACTTGTTATTCATCCATTCTCATTATTCATTTCTCTGCCATCAGCACATACAACTATTTAGGATGTCATGCCGATAAGCTCATATCAGCATTTTATGCTGGAGACCTCTCCACAGCCAGGACAATACAGGTACTGTAAATTCTTCCCCTGCTGTAACTCGTGTTTTATTGATATTTTACATCCATATTGTTTCCTGACATCTCTATCCTATTTCCATGAGCAGTTCAATGTGCAAGAGCTTCTCTGTTTCGCCATCAAACGCGGTGAGTGATTGTAATTTCATGATGTGTCCTACCAAATTAGATCTCTAGGGATGCACCAATACTGAGCTGTAATGGAGATTGTACCCAAGGCTGCAGTAATATCTGATACCAAAAGCCCAGAATGTTAGAAATAGCAAATTGTCTCAATTTTCTTCATTTTTGGCACATGCAAGCTTGTATTTCTCAAGTGGTGGGAAAAACAAGGATTTTATATAAAATATTTTTTTCCAATGACCCCAAACTGATGGTCCTAGCTTACACTGCCCAGTTTAAGTAATGGATTGGATTGGTACACGGTATCCATATTGGTACTGAAAAAGTGGTATTCGTGTATCTCTAGTTGTCCTCCTCTATTTTAGTAGCTCTTTTGGTAACTGCAGTAGGTTATAATGATTTTGAAGTTTTGGTCTACTGTAATTTCTATCGTTCTAATGTTATTTACAGGATTTGATCTGGGAGTAAACAAGCAACTGATGAGTGAGGTGTCAGGACTGAAGCTCGGTCCCCCTCGACTCCCTGTGCTGCCGTGTCCTCCTGAGGTTGCTGATGAAATCATTGTGAAATACCACCACCTTTTCCCTAAGTGCTGATACCATACTCATATGGTATCAGAGTTTTTTGTTTTTTTTTAAATCTAGATATTTATCAAAAAACATGTCACAATATCTAGACTAGAGGTCTTCACGGGACCTGAAAACCCGAGACCCAACCCAAGACCTGAGTGGATTGGGTCCAAAATCTTGACTTGTCTCACAGGCACCAGTTGGTTGTATTATAATTGCCCCAGGTCTCGGGTAAGCAAATCTGAAATTGATTTACCTGTATGGACCCGCGAGGACCCAATCAGCTTTTTTCCATATTAAAGTCTTTGATCTTTAACCTAGACCTACCGGTAATTTGTGTTGGAAATGTAATTATGTTCTAAAAACCATATTGTCTGTCTGTTCTCGCAATCACATAATTATTGTGAGTGAATGCTGTGAGCCGTGGACTTGCAGAGCACAGCTCACAGCATTTACTCACATCAGCAGCTGTGGAGCACGCAGGCACTGTGCATGTTCTGCTTCCGTTTTGGACTGGTTCTGATTCTCCTGGCGTCCGCTTGGGATGAGGTCTGATTATCCTCGGGTCTGCTTTGGACCGGGTCTGATTATCCTTGGGTCACCGGGTCTGATTATACTAGGTTTGCTTCAGACTGGGTCTGATTATCCTCGGGTCCACTTCAGATCGGGTCTGATTATCCTTGGGTCCACTTCAGATTGGGTCTCTGTTTAAGAAAAAATCATTTATTCATATCAGGTTCGGGTAACAACACCAGGGGTCCATTTAGGAGTGTGTCCAACTTTTTGGACCCGTGAAGACCTCTTATCTAGACTTTTTTTTGATAAATGTCACTATTATGGCTTAACAAACTAATGTTCATGCTTCAGAATTTCCTGTGACTAAAGGAAGGGCCCAGTTTTGTTCTGCAGAGTGAATACCCTGCATTGGTTTGGTGTGTGTGGGAAAAAAATTACGCATTTTTGCATTAGCTATTCACCTCTACACCAGACCTTACCTATTGTAAAAGAAGGGAACTAACATATATAACTGTTATTTGTCAAAATGAATGATGCTGAAAGAGTCACATTTGTCTTGTGCAGTAGTTGAAGGCATTTACTTTTACTTTTACTTTTACTTTTACAAAATGTCAAGAATTACTTGAGCCTGTGCTGAGGAAAAATCTTTTATATATATATATATAATTTAAAA
>OMKZ01026436.1:0-21926 GCA_900302535.1 Neoniphon sammara
CTGTCGGAATGTCGGGATGCGTGTCGATGTAAAATATGAGTGTGAGCACTGGGTGGCTGGCGAGAGAGTGTATGTGTGTGTGTGTGTGTGTGTGTGTGTGTGTGTGTGTGTGTGTGTGTTTGAATGTGCTGTGCATTGACTAACCATGAGTGTGTGTCTGTACATAGTATTTTCTTATGTCTGTAAAGAGCTCTCTTTCTCACACACACAAGGCTTTGTGGGAAATGCCGCGTTCGTGTCATGTTGGATTTACCGTAAATGCAAGCAGCCGACTGGAAAAACGTTCACGTCAGCTGCCTTGTGATAATTAGGACATGTGGGATTTTTTTTTTTTTTTTGGTAGGCTTTTTCTCTAAGCATCATGAAATGCAGCAGCATGTCGACGGACACTGCAGCGAGTCCATCCATAATAGTAAAAATCAATATTATCAGTAATAGACCTTTTCACAGCAGCCATTTTGACATGAAATAGCAGGTAAACACAGGTGTTACTAATGACAGGTAATTAATCGAGGTTCCGTTCCATTTAGGTCTAACAGAGCCAGGGTCCTGCTTAATTAATGTCATTAGTAACACCTGTGTTCACCTGCTATTTCATGTCAAAATGGCTGAAAAAGGTCTAAACAACTTTACGTAAAAAAACAAACAAAAAAAAAACAGCTAATGTTTTTTCTGCAGGTTTTTAAGGTCGACTTTATAAATAAAAATGATTCATCTCAGGAAGTTAAAGACGTGAGCGCTTCCGAGCTGTGGCAGCAATCCCGTTTTTTGTTTCGATATGACATGAACGCAGCATTTAGAGCGGACTCTGACTGAGGGGTCGCGGGACGGGGGCGGAGGCTGGCCTGTGATGTCAGCACGCTCTGTAAGCAGTGACCAATCAGGGCAGGGCATGCCACCACGATGCTGTGTGTTGTCTTACGAGCTTTCCACACTATCAGGAAGTGAATGGAAGCCCACGCAAACTACTAAGGAACAAGCACTGATCATGTGGTGCTATACATGGGGTCAGAGCCATCGAAGTTCATGGATTTCATTGTATATTTTATGCAATATTTGGGATGGGATCAGTTGTTGTGGCTGTGTCTTTTATCAGCTATAAATCTGTTTTTGCCAGTTACAAAACACTGAAAGAGAAACGTCAGTCTCTTGGCAGATGTTAGCTGAGGAAGATTGTAGCGAAACGGGATAAAACACCTATCAATGCAGCTTCTTTATTGATTCAGCATATCGTTTTGAGGCATAGAATCAGTAAACAGAGACCAAATATTTATTCAGTAAAACATGCAATATGAAGAAACCTGTCAACCTCAAAAAGCTTTTTTTTTTTTTTTAAAACAAAAGGTAGACACATCACATTTCATGACTTTGTTGAAGTTGTTACATAGCTACTATTTTGTACCTCTTAAAAAGGGAGTGGGTAAATATATGACAACATAGGAAATTGACTGCAGTATTTTCATACCAACACCTGTCCTTGGTAGGGATGAGAAGCTAATTAATTGCCATACAAAATACCTGACTGATCAGCATTCAAAGGGAATGTTCATGGGGCAAAAGAAAGTTTTTGATTATCCTTTTATATATATTTGAGCCACTTTATTATCAAACGTGTCTTTTAAATGTAATGATTTTATTTTTGTATTTTTGTATAATCTTACTAAATGCTTTTTTAATGCAGTTTAGGCAGTGACTAAATGAAGGCTTTTCCATAGAGTACTGCACCATGAAACAGTATTACAACATATTTTTATGCTTTCATACAATATTACACAGACATTATTTGTAATATGTTTGCAAATATGTGATTACACAGCATGTAATATTTCCTTTTCTTCAAACTAGGGAAACAGTCTCATTTTTTTATTTAGGAAAAAAAAAATCATCAGAGTGAAATGTGGTTCATTATAGCAAATTAAACGCTCTCCTTTGCCCTGATTTGTCCTTCTCTCCTGAGAGTATACTGTATCCTTATCAGATAGTCACAGATGTATCATGGGTAAATTTAATAATATCTGGGTCCAACATACTGAATACAAACTTGGCCGTTATCGTTGTGTTACGTTATTCAGGCCATTATCCAGCAGGACCCACTAGTCTTCCCTCCTCAACACTTGTAATTAGATTTTTATATTTGCAGTGAGGCTGATGTATGATGTGTCAATAGAGCCACTGAGCCAAACCAGAACAATACCTTTGAATTGAAATCCAAGGGGCCAACATGTGCTTTCAATCTGGCCCCTCCCAGCACCCCATGGGCTTTCTGTGCGCTTTTCAATTTCACTTAACTGTTGCCATGCCGAAAATTTAAGGCTTTTTTTTTATTTTTGGAACTGATGGAGATTACTTTGGTCTTTTCATTTACACTTAACATACATCTACACTGTATGCCATTTGGCTGATGTATGTTTGTGTTAATGTCAACAATTTGCAGCTAAAATGTGAACTAATCCTGGCAACGCTATAAATTTCCCATTAGTGTAACAAAAATCACTGACCCGTTACACATTATCTGTTTTAATACATGATGGAGAAAGCTGACATTTTCAGTTTTAAAACATTGAACTGAACTGGTGACTATAGTCTAAAGTCATGATACAACTGTCATCCATGCAGATATTTGTTAATTAATTATTCTGTTACATCTAGAAACACATTCAATACATCTAAAATACGTATGGTTAATTGATTTTTAATACCCCACATTTCCAAATTTCAACCTTACTTTTGGATTAATTATTGAACAGAAAAAAGTTATTATATTAATAGTAAGCAACTTTTTATGAGAAATTCATGTTAAAGGATTATTAACTGCAAATTGCTACATGTTAATGTGTTATTACATGGTATCAATATGTAATAAGAAGTAATACATATTATCCAACATGTTATCCTTGCTCTATGCCTTGAGCGACACAGGGAATGAAAACCCCAAAGCCTGGTAGTGTTAGCACCTTGCTCTACCCATTGACTCATACAGGACTATGATAGAGGACGTGTCATATTCTTTATACTAATAAAACATAAACCTGTTGTGGCCAAATATACAAAAACATCCAGTCATGCATATTTGCTACTAATGTTTTTTTTATTACAAAAATCATTCATCAGTGCTTATTATTTGGACCAAAAGTGCAAAACAATTTCACACATCCAAAGACATTAACATTTATTCGCCATCGGTGTCTTATCAAACTGATCAAACCGGGTGCATTTGTTCTACTTTTGACCCCGAGAGAATGTGAAATAATGTTAAATTCTTTTGAGGCAGCTTCTGACACATATTCTTCATCTAAGATGTATTAGAGTATTATTACCCTCTGTATTTTCACTTTTTGTAAATCAAAAGGCAATATGTTACCTATCATACTCACTCCCTTTTTCAATAAACTTGTATGAAATATAACCAAGTACGTATGTCTTTTATTTATTTATTTATTTATCCTCCCCCCAGCCTTCTGAATATCTACAATATGCTGTCAGAAATAGATTTCATTTGTACATATTTGGTGTTTGTAGATATTTAGATAGGTGGACAAGTCTGGCAGAAAGAGTGAGAACAAAGTCTTTTTTGCGATCTATCATGAGGAATTATCTTTCACAGTTTGATGGTAATAAAAACTGGCCCAGACAGGTGGGATAAGTAAAACCACAGACGATGCAGACTCATTTTCCACAGAGGGAAACACACACCGGCGTCTGGCCTTGCAGCTCTGGGGCTGCCACAACGAACCGAAAGCATCACTGAGTCAAAACCTCATGCAAATCATCAAAAAAAAAAAAAACATTTCCGGGACTTGTTGAATAATTCAGCAGGACTATCAGTTGATATTTTCCACTGTAGGACTTAAACCTGTTGAGCGAGCCTTATTCTAGTCTTGGGATAAACAGTAAAGGTACGTTACATGTGAGCACATTAACAGTCCGGTGCTGGTTTTTAACACCTGAGCTCTCAGAGTCTTCTGGTTCATTACTCGTCCACAGCACCAGGGAGCTCATGTAGCTTTATAAAACTGTCAGCCCTAATAAAATGGAAACATGTAGAGCGGATTAATTTCACGGTACGGCTCTCTCCTCTGGCCTCTATGTACACACATACGAGGAACATGAGACGCGGTTTGGAATCAGACCAAGCGTTTTAGAGGGTCAAAGTTGCATGTTTTGGGCTTTTGGGCACATTCAGAAATGATTATGGGATTTCTGTGCTGTGCTTACTCAGCCGAGACCCGGTCCTGACGGAGGCGGCTGACATTATGTACAGAACGGTAATTAACATGTAGTTCAGTGGACAGCAGTCCTACAGGGGAGCCGGGGGTTGTTTTACAGTGGGAAAACAACGCAGAGAGGTGTCAGGACATGGTGTGAAATATTCAGAATAATGCTAAATAAAACATAAGCCATTTGCAGCTAGTAAAAGAAATCATCTGAAGTAGAGACGGTTCAAACGAGCACCGCAGAAGCATGAATGTTTGTCTTTTGGAGAGACTATCAACAAATAATTTAGAGCCACAGTGGATGGTGCAGGGAAAACAGGACCTCGCATACAGGTCAAGGATTTATGATAACCTTTATTATACCTTTATTATACAGTCGCTATGTGCATTTAGCTAGCATGGCTGCACAGTGACACATATATCAGTCTGTGTCATGAAACAAGTTGTCCTCCAGGCGTCCCTTGGATCAGTAACAAGCTGTGTCTGTCCTCCAAGTTTTACTGAAATCAGACCCACAGGGTAGCAGTTATGGCCTTTCACATTTTGAACTTTAATTATAGAGATCCCATGAGAATGACTAGTGAAATATTTTTACACACAAGAATACAGCGTGAACAGGCATTGTCCCTCCAACTTTTGTCAAAATAATCCCAGTACATTTATTTCATGGAACCAGGGAAAAATTATAAGGAAGCCAGAAAAACAACTCATGCACCTTTTTTGCCATATACTTTTTTTTCACACATCCACATTCAACAGATGCAGGAATATCTGCATCTGTTATCTGGATCCTGTGCCTTTAAACCCTGCCTTCCTGGCTACTGTTTTCTTGTGATGATGCCGCTGTAACAACTGAACCTTTTTCTCTGTTAAATATGTAAAATGCAAAAGCAGATCAGATTCCCTCTGAATCCTCTCCCGTCCCAAATCAGGCAGAAACCCACAGCGCGCAGCAGCCATCGACTCAAATCACCTGAGACTGAGAACATAACCAGGTCGGACAATAAATTGCCCGGCTGATTTGGTCCCGTGGATTGTGGGTAATCCCGGTGTGATTTGGGGCTCTTTACTGTGCATCTTTGAACAACTTAATACTTGAGCGGCTGAATGGAAGATAATAAGAAACATATTGGCTGCAAAACCATGCAGGGGCGGCCCTCCTGAGTGTGTATGAATGAACATGAGTGTCTAAGTGTGTGTGTGTGTGTGTGTGTGTGTGTGTGTGTGTGTGTGGCTGATGAGGCTCGTGACGGCAACGGATGCCAGCAGGACGGGTTCTGGATCTGAAGGTAATTCCTCTGGTTTCCTAAAGTGAAGCTCGTTTCATGAAAACAAAGCCAGAGGAGGAAGAAACTAACACGATGTTTCCTGCTCAGGAGGCTCAGGACATGAGAGCGATGCTGAAAGAGAAAGTGAGCTTGTACACATGCACAGCACACACACACACACACAGAGGAGGAGGAATACACACACATACATGCAAACCACATGCAAACACAAAGCTGTGATCATCTAATTTTGAAGATACACACTCATGTCAGCCATCACCACATACTTCACACACTCAGATGACAGTGCCATGCTTCTGTTACGGCCTGCATCTCTCACTTCACAAAATGGTTTTCCAAAGCTGAATGTCAATAAAACAAACAAACTGGTCACTGGTACAACTGCACTATTTCCCACAGCCCCGCCTCCGTCAACACAGAGACGGCTTCAAATATCCTGGACTCACACTTGGACAATAACCTCAGCTTTGAGCAGCACAGCGCTGGCATCCACAAACGCTGCCAGCAAAGGCTTTCTGTCAGTCGCAAACTCAAAGCCTTTTCAGTTTCTTTTCATCTCCTGCTGCTCCTCCACAAAAGTATAATTCAATAGATATTACTCCACTGCTCCAACTGTTTCTGCACCATGTTAACTGTCTCCTACAAGAACAAACTCTTCACAAACACACACTGCCTCCAAAGTCATTGGCCTTCCCACCGCCAACCTCTCAGACCTCAACAGCAGAGTCTTTAAAAGCATCACACTCACCGTAACACACGACCCTGAATCAGTTTTTGCTCTCATCTGATCACAGATGCAGGACACTCAGGTGCCAAAGGACACACTTTGGCAGGGTTTTGTGCTCATCTTCTGCCATGTTGGATTTTTTACTTGTATGTGTGCTTACACTGTATTCTATCTGTACTGTACTTATGTCTTTATGTATATGTGGGTAATCTGTGTTTGATATGGTGTGTAATATATGTCTCATATGGTGTGTTACATACTGCATGTCTGACATGGCAATTTCCCCCTTGGGAAGAATAAAGTCTATCTATCTATCTATCTATCTATCTATCTATCTATCTATCTACCTATCTATCTATCTAGCTATCTCTCTATCTATCTATCTAGCTAATATGAAGAATAAAGAATTATATGAAAAGAATATGAAGAATTTGAATTTGAAAATGATGAAACCCAGCGAGCATTTCATTGACGACAAAGTTCATAGTCAATGCAAATGACCACAACATTATATTATGGCACAGTAAACATTTATATCAAAAGGCCATTAAATAATCTAGGATTTTTATCGACCTCTATTAGTGACCTGGAATAATTATTGCAACCATATGATCAGGTTGGCTAGGCTTACAGTGACCTGCAGTTGGCTCAGTCTTAAGTATTGAATTATGCCAAAATACAGTAAGATGGTAAGTGAGGTTTGAAAGCCACATGTATTATAGTCGTAAGTGCTGTTGGACAGAAAAGTTTTACGTCTTGCACCTTTAAAACGGCTTTTGACTGACATGGAGGATATTGAAGTTCAGATTTCACAAAACACTGCAGGTCGCAGCTACGGGAAACTGAGGACCATTGTCTCAGCTTTCATTTTGGCACTTTATTTACACTTTATTTTGGCACTCTGTTCCACGCCAAAATGTCGGCTGGGAGCGTACGCCACAGAGCGTGAGGCCGAGGCAGGCAGCACACCTGGCTAACTTCGCCCAGGATCCAACCACTTCGCGCTCTGTGATCCACTTCCAGCAACACGTGTCTGAGTCCCTGGACCCCCTGACTCTGCGGTGACCCTTCCAAATGCTTTCGAGCCCTGGCGACCCCTGAAAGACAGCCAAGTCCAGGCCGAAACACAGACCATCTACAGCTGGCATGCACAAACACGAGCTCAAACAGACGGACGAGGGATGAGCTGCCTGGAACGATCGGCCTTTTCATCCAAAACCAACAGGACAGTCCGAGGCAGCGCTATTGTAGAGGGAGAAAAATGTCTCCGCGCCGCAAAGGATGAAAGAGTTCACAGTCACAGAAACCACATATCCCACAAGACCGCTCTTCTCTGTCAAACACACAGGCATTACCGTAAACAGCTCTTGGGGGTTTTGGAATGTCCCAAGATCCATCATGGCCGAGGGTAGAATGTTTCTCTAACCTTGCAGGGGAGAGAAGGGGTCCCACCGCTATTGGAAACAGGTTGATCACTGGCCCAGCATGTTTTCATACAAACACCATGCGGAGCGGAGGAGGGAAAGAGACGGACATCATCATTTATCAACAATGAGCCCCATATCGCTCCATAGCAGAGAAAAGCATGTGATATATCGTTGTTTATTAGCATTTTCTGAAAAGAGGCAGAGAGAGAATGCGATTGGGAAAGAGAAGAGCGGGGGGAAAAAAGGGCACGTCATCATTTACGGTTCATTTCGGAAGACATCATGTACAAAAGGCTCATAGTGATCCCCATTTAATGAGCCATTCCATCGCGATATTGACTTAAGCCGTCCGTGTCTGTGTTGCCCGGTTATCAGGCTCCTCTGTTGGCATTTAACAGACAAGCATCATTAGCTTAGTGGAAAGCTGACTTCCCAGCTATTTCCTTTTGTGAGACAAACACGCCTAGGAGGCGAGTACTATTGCACCATTCTGAAAACACTGTAAAAAATGTGCCTGTTGGGAATTTAAAATATTTAAATGAGAATGATTTTTACTGTCCTGCATCACAAACAACCATAATATGGGGGATTAATTGGGTTGTTAATCATTTTTAATAACATGGTGATGACCTCATCAAAACATCAAATTTGCTCTCCCTTTACGTGCAGAGTTTTGGAAAAATAACTCTGCAAAATAACTTGCATTTTCATTTTTTGCATTTGCAGCATCACAACACATTGTATTCTCAAGCCACCAAACCAAATTTTAAAATGTGGGTTCATTTATTTTTTGCAGTATTTTGCAGTGTTGGATGTCCGTTGGTTACTGAAGTGGAAAAATGTGCCACTTTGCTGAGAAAACTCCGCTTGGTTTGAACTTTGCTTCAAGATTTGGTCTTATCTTGAAACAGAGATAATCACTCCCCTTGAGAGATCTTTTCGTCAAGATTTAAGACTGAATATAAGACGCAGGAACTTGTTACAGTGAACATTTTTTTGCAGTGTAACTCCACACAAGAGCATCTGAGGACCGAGTGTTTGAAGGCGACATTTCTCTGAACTCTAATGACCCGCGGAGAGGGGAGTTCAGACGAATCCCCCAAAAGCTCTCTAAAGCACACCAGAATTCGCTCCCCGAGTCTGAAACAACATCACTTAAGGCCGCTGCTGTTTCTCAAAGTCTTCATTGTTTACCATTTTTCTGAGCGTATTACTGCATTTACTGTCAGCCGTGTCATCTGGAGAGATTTTTTTTGACACATCTGGAACACTTTCCGGTGACAGAGGAGAAAGTGTGAATGTCCTCCTTGCTGCCTTATGAGGCCCTTCATCACATCGTGCAGCTGTGGGAGAACATACTTTACATTATAAAAAAAAAAGTTCATCTTTTCAAGTTATTCTCAGTTGATTTGACACATTTCTCCAAACTAAGATTCATGTTCCCAAAGCCATTTAGCGCCTGAACTGAACTCAAGAGCAACATGAAGTGCTGCTTTCCTTTCAGATTAACCCTTAATGAAAAAAATACAGACATTAAAGGAAAACTCTCTACGTCTGTACGCCCACTGGTTCGGTTCCTATGAGTAGCATTTCATGCTAGCTTAGCAAAAAGACTTGAACTTGAGCTGTCTTATTTGCACAGTGTATCATGTGTATTTGAAATACGTCTTCGAATTAAAAAACAACAACAACAATACTAGAGTCGTTTTAGGAGAAGTTAGATGGTAGGAACTATAACTGCTGAAAACAGACAGATACATGTGAAGAAGAAAGCTGTTACTCTCTAGTTGTCATCGTTTTCACAGGGCATCATGGGTAATGGTCCTTTAGGGGGCCTGATGGATGGAAAATTTCCATCCTTCGTTATTGAGAAAAGAATGCGTTGAAGCGGCCTTCCCATGACCCACCTGTCCCACGCTTGGCCCCCCCCCAGTGGAACGGGACCCACAGTTTGAAAACCACTGGGTCAGAGGATTTATGATATACTGTATGCATTTTTTGTAATTTGTGTGAAAACAATAAAAATGTAATGTTTGACTATTAGTTTAAGACACGGAGTTTAGCTGGGTGAAAAGTGTGGTGATTTGTCTTATTTGTTGACAACACTTGAATGAAAAAAATTAACAAGTGAATTTGCACTGGACATGTTATATTTTCACTCCACAGGTGAAGTCAGGTTACACCTTATATGAAAACCTTCTGTGTAGAAGGATGTAGCTTTCGGGTCTCCAGGTTTGATGTTAAGCCAAGGTAACTGATTGATAATGTTACTGAATGTGTCAAATCCCGTAAAACACAAAATCTGAGGAAGGTAACGACAAGCCTGATCCCTCGTACGCAGTTTCTGAGGCTTTGGCTGCAACCAGAAAATAAACAAGCTTCCATCTTTTTCGTTTCAGTGTGGTTAGTGGAGTAAGCCATCAGACTATATTGGACTGGACTTTGCTGGCTGACCCTGGAGAGGTTAAGTTTTTCACATACCCAGTAGAAAATCCAGAACATGAACTTATTTTGCTTGGGAAAACGAGAAAATGAAAACTTCACACAAAATATGTGTTTCATAAGTTTCTGCCTCACATGGTCTCATTTCAGAGGTGTGATGCTACATGTACGAACGCCATGGGTGGCATGCAACCACCAAAGGAAGTGCCCAGACATAAACACATATAAGTAAACTCCCTGTGGAAATAAACCGCTGGTAATTAAGTAGAACAGATATTTAGTCATGTCAAATAAAAGTTCAACACTTGTAACTTTGCAAACGCAACACAACACAGCATTGCAGATTTAGTTTTATGCCAAGACGTTCTCATTTTTGGATTTTTCAGACACAGCATAAAAATTCTCACGGCTCGGACAGGGAAGGGTCACCCAGTGTGTTTGCCAAGATTTCAGGCATTTCTTGACCGCTTGTTCCTATGTGAACCTAAAACCACATTTATGGAAATGTAAATGCAATGTAAATGTAAGATGGATTCCTTCGATATCATAACCGCTCCATTTTGATATGATGCAAACAGGGCAGCCGGTCATTTGAGTTCAGAGAGGCAGGCTTGTAACTGCAAGGTCACCGGTTCAAATCCCCCGACCAGCTGGGAACGTGGAATGGTTACGCTCTCCATTCCCTCATCAACTACTGTCGAGTTGCCCTTGAGCAATGCACTTAACCCCCCTCTACGCCTGGGAGACCTTCTCAGTGGCCAACAGCAGAAGGCAGTGCATGCTGGGCAGCTCCCAGGTTTGAATGTGAAGCAGGGCATCGCTGGAAAATAGATAGATAGTTTATTTGTCCCTGTGAGTTTGCAGCAGAAGCACATGGCATTTCATCTCAACATCACAAAACAACATTTAAGCAGACATACTTCATGCATACACTCCGAATGCTCAGTCAACTTTTGCCTGTGTGTTATTGTGTCCTTAATGAGGTATATGAGTTGATATCAAAACAGCTGAACTATTCCAAAATAAAAAAAAGACAGATAGATATCCCAGAAGTTTACTTGCAACCTGAGGGTGCACAGGATGGTGACTTGACGGGGAAACGACCAAGATTCATTGCAACGACAACATGTTACCGTCTCAAATTCATAGTCATCTTATATGTGTGTATCAAATGCTCCTGCCAGATGCCACAGCACATCATCGAGCGTTGATCCCCCTGTGCAATGAGCAGCACAGAGACACACAGGGTCAACAATCTGTCCAAATATTTCCTGGCAACAAGATCACTACTGAAGCACTGCTGGCCATTAAAGTTCCCCTGTGTCTCACATGCTATATTAAATGGCTTTAATAGTAAAGATGGGTCGTCAGATTAAAGGAAAAACCTGAATAAATGAGCAGGAAAACATTGGAGTGGTCTCTTTCAGGATGACAACTGGCACAGGGGCTCAGGTTTGAAGATCTCAACCCAGTTGATGAGGGAATATCTTGTGGAAGAATGGTGCTCCATCCCTCAAGTTCAGAGACTTGGAGAATCTGAAGTTGTTCTGGCGGCTCTACTGGCCAAACATCTTGCTTACTTAGTGTCTTAGAGAGTGTCTTGACCAATTCTCAGTTTTTAGACGAGTAACCCAAAGTGCCCACTATGGGTGGGAAAGTGCTGTTAAGCGCTACAGTAAGAAGGAACTGAGCCATGACTTCCCTCCGGTGGCGAGGCAGGTCACATGACACGAGTCTGACATGCAGAGAGGGACGTCACAAAGGTCAGAGGTCGTAGAACTACCTTGGGTGGCATGGTTTAGCTTTCCCCTCCATGATCCTCCCCCGGGGAGCCATGAGGAGACTTATAATAGATGTGAACGTGGATAAACGCATGGCAGTCTTTCAGTGCCCCACGGTGACTTTGACTCCACATAAACTATTCCCCTGCTAAACATTAGGGCGGACTGGGAAAGAGGCAGAGAAGAAGAGTTGGTGAGAGATTCCAGTGAGTGGATGGATTTAGAATAACTGAGGGACGGTGCCACAGTGGGATTACTGTAGACGCACACAGTCATGGGACTGAGTGCATATGTTTACATGCTCCAAGTAAACCAGCTCTGAGATCTTATTCAGGTTAAACTGCAACTTTGACTGTGAATTAGTAGCCCTGTTACCATAAATAAACATAGAATCAGAATATGTAGAACAGTCCTCAAGTAAAGAACGAAGAGGTGAGACTGTCAGCTTCTTCCTCCTTCTTTGACTGAGCAATACAGTCTAACATCTAACACATGTAAAAGAAGGAATTGTGAGCGAGTCTGAGATGTGCTCGAGAGGAAAAAGCTACCAAAGTATGTCACACATCTTAAAGGAATACTCCAACGTTTTGGGCAAAATCCCCTTTTTCCGACTTACCCAGACTGAGACAAGATGTTGGATACCATTTTCACCTCTGTACGTCCACTGATTCGGTTCCTATGGGCAGCATTTGGTGTTAGCTTAGCATAAAGACTTGAAGTCTACAGGAGTCACTAGCCTAGCTCCGTCAAAGTGAAAAAATAAGCCTTACAGCAACTCCCAGCCTGTCTTATTTACACAATGTATTGTGTGTATTTGAAATACATGTCTTGGAATTAAAGCGGTTACACTTCCTACCATCTAACTTTTTACTAAAAAAAAAAAATCTTTTTTTGTTTAAATTCCAAGACGTATCAGAAAGGGTGTATTTTCTCCAAAACATTATACGTATTCCTTTAAAGGAATTAGTGCAAAGCAAACCCAGGTAAATTCTAATGACTCATGCCATGTACATGTCAACTTCATAACAGGTTGCTTGAGGCTAAGAACTGAAATGGTGGTGTGTGTGTCTGTGTCCATGCACACATGCATGCCTGTGCGTGTGTGTGTGTGTGCGTGCATATGTGTGCATACATACAACAAATCAGTTCAAGTCACCTGCAGCTATACTGTGTTTTAACAATAGAGTTTTATGACAAAGCACATTCAACACAGGACATAAACAGCATGTTTATCAGATAATCTCTCAGTTATTGAATAGATAGGAGGGAGGGAGAAAGCGGGCTGGGTAAGGTGGTCTAAAGGGGATTTCAGGAGGCCACCAACACCAAAATAAAACTGGTGCTTTCCCCACCCTTCACTACTCACTCAGTCTTTACTAGATGGCCTGATAGCCACTCATACACAGCTGGTATATCCATAAGTCCAAACAAGGGCCGTCAGCGGGGCGAGACACAGGCACCATCGGACTTAGCCCGCCGTCGCCACAATAAAGCACTTTGATAAACTCAAGGGAGGACAAGATGAGGTTGGGAACAGCGAAAGGAGATGAAAATCGGAATGAGAAATGGGAAATGAGAGGTCATGGCAAACTGGTCACTGTAAGGGCGCAGGCTTTGTTGGAGAGATATGGCTGTTTTGAAGTTTAGAAATGTATCAGTCACGCATTAAGTGTGTATCCAGAGGAAAGACAGAGATTTGGAACTGTGTGAGTAAAATCAAGAATCTCTCATTGTTCTAAGATGGGACAATGTCTTGCCCTCAGCTGATGACCCTCATAAATCTTTCACTTTCATGGAAATGTTCCATATCCAGATATAATGCATAATCTTGGATGCACTTTTTAGACAGTTCAGTCAGTGTGTGTTGCCCTGCATGTCATGAGGAAAGTAAAATAATAAGGCTGCCAGACTGACTGACTGTGGCATACCTGGGACTCATCATGTCTTTAGTTAATGCATTTACACGCAGGGAACTCACAGTATGTTCAGGCCATTTATTTTATATTGTAAATTTAAAGGTGCATTGTAAAAGGTGTCAGTGCCAAATTAATGATCATAAGTATTGGTAGGATTAGTCTAAACAAAGGGGCCTCTGTCACGCATCAGTTGTGTTGTTACTGCTACTGTGTCTTACAATGAAGACATTTCCCACAAGCCCTGTTGCTTCCTGTCACAGAGCATCTGCCTCAAACCGCATTCTAGTTCAGTAGAGAATCAGTATGTAGTGAAATGGACTGGTTAGGTGACTGAGTTGATGACCACGAGTCTGTGACAAGTGACGTGATTCTGAGCTGATGGTCGGTCGCACCTGATGAAGATGATTTAACAGTAACATCCCTGGAGTTTCGTACCATCTAAGAAAGCCAGATATTACTTTTTGTGCAAAAAGTATTGAAAACTGAATAAACTGTGATGGTCTTGCAATAAAAGTT
The DNA here is from genome assembly GCA_900302535.1 of Neoniphon sammara. NCBI lineage: Eukaryota > Metazoa > Chordata > Actinopteri > Holocentriformes > Holocentridae > Neoniphon > Neoniphon sammara. The sequence continues at coordinate 14,313 of OMKZ01026436.1, forward strand.
TGGTCTGTCCTCCATGACACAACAGTAAAATGTTGTGAATCACAGTATAATTTGTGAACGTTTCTTCCAGTCAGTGAGCACTGAGAGCAAAGATGTTCATTAGTTTTTATGGTTCATTCTAGGAACTTTCCAAAGAGCTAAACTTCCAGTGCACTGGAGCTTTTTTATGGTTGGGACTCCCTGGGCAGCTCACTACCCCCAGAGTACACTTCTACTTGATCTGGATTAATATAATACCTCTATGAAGAGCAGTGCTCTCTGCCAGCAGTGGCACACAAAATGAACTTCAGTGTAATCTCGAGTGGCTGACAATTTCCCCAGCAACATCTTTTAGAGATGTGCTGCTAACAAACAGACAAACGGAGTGGAGTGAAAACATCACCCCTGTCCAGTTCCGTTGGTGGAGGTAATTACACAAATATCTTCAAATGATTGTGGTTATCATTTACTGATGTTAAAATGTGGCACATGGCACCGTTAATTATTTGTTTGGCTTGGATGTTTTGATTTAAGAGTTTCTTTCTCAAAAACATCAGAATGTAGCCACCCTGACCCGAGGTGTCTGAGTGCAGCGCTTTGTGACCACAGAACACTGAGCCGAGTTTTCGGCAGTGTCGGTTCCCAGGCCAATTATACTGTGATTCATGTCCTCTGGTGTCTTAATTCAAAATGAATCTCCTGGCAGTGGGGAAGTGGAGGGCAGAGCGAGCGAGGGGGAAGAGGCTGTGTATGTATGTGTATGTATGCATGCATGTGTGTGTGTGTGTGTGTGTGTTAAGCGTTTCACAGCCAGCATGACAGGGCATTTAGCCATATGCTGGGTGTCTGCCCAGCCTTTGGTGTCTCCGTCGACAGCTCTGTCAACACAGCGTGAACGTTCACGCCGCATTTTATCTGCAGGCTGAGGGAGGGCTCACCTCTGCAGAGAAAACCCGGTGTTAAAAAGTCATTAGTCTTGATTAGCTATCTGTGCACGTCATTCATTTCAAAATGAGGACCGCCAAATGCTGCTCCTGCAGACAGACAGACCGAGGCACAGCCATCTGGTCTGGCAACCACTGACCACACAACATAAGAAAGCCTAACAAAGACATCCAAGAATTACACATCGCCTGCCTAGGAGACGCGCTGCGGTATGAACCGATTAGAGCAAAATGTCTTTTGTTTTTTTCCATGTAAACGTTATCAATTCCACAATGGGAAGTTATTGAATCACTGAGACATCCCAAGTGAAATAACAGGACAATGCTTTCATAGAACAAAAGTTTATGAACAGATGGATCACAAAGGATTAAAGTGATTATGGTTATAATGATGATGACTACACTTTTGATGTTGTCCAAATCCTGGAGGAAAAGTACGGACACAAGTGGAGACGGGCTGGTCGGCCGTCCTCTGTGACACATCGGAAAGCAGAAGAAGGGAAGAGGATAGAAATTGTAATGAGCGGCCAAAGTGAGAAAAAAGGAGATAAGATGGGCTGCTGGGTGATTGACGTCTCTGTGTTATCACATCTACAGCTGGAGGAGAGGTAGAGAGATGAGGGAAGGATAAAATAAAAGCAATATGGAAAGAGAATAAGAGAAAGTGGGGTGGAATGTTGAACATAAGAAACAGATATGAACATAGTGACGAACCCCCCAAAAATAAAATAAAATAAAATAATGACAACATGAAAGCAATTTTGGATTCTGATTTTATCCATGTGGTGGCTTTATGCAAAAAACAGACTAATGTTTCCATGTCTAGAATATTTTCCAACAAGTCAGATTATATCCAATTTATTTGAGGTGCACTTTACACCAAAATGATGCAAAACACCTTCCAAAGACAACCAAGGATGAAAACGATAAAATTAAAGCAGTAACAACCACAAAAGCGTAGCAGAGCACACGAAAAGAGGCAAGATGAGTTGAGGTACTGGATTTTACATTTTTATCCACAAGAATTTTTGCATTTCAAAATAAGTATCTGTTCCTGTCATAGGCCTGTCAAAACTTTTAAAATGCTGCAAGAGCCCCAGGCAAATCTATTGACATGGTATCAGGAATCATATCACTTTATAACAACTAAATACAACAGAGCAAGCTTCCAAGCATTTAAATACTCCACTTAAACTTTTGTTTTGTTGTCAAGACACATCAATATGTGATATCAAATGTAACTGTAAAGACAGAGTTTTGGGTGCCAGTTTTGTCCTGTGAAATTAAATGGCCACTTTACTATTTACAGTGAACATTTCCCTCGACCAGCGCACGGGAGATAATGGTGTGGATTCACTGGTGGTAAAACATCTGAAACATCTCCTCTTCCCTCTGTCATCGTGATTCTTTAAACAGCCAGGTTCACAAAGACAGCCTGTGCACACAGCAGCCTTTGTTCCTCCGTCTCCCGTGAGTGCCGCACCCTGCCGTTAATGCTAAACTACTTTATTCAAATCCACCAACAGCAGAAACTTCATGTGGTCCAGGTCCCTGTTCGCCAGTGTTGGACACTGAAGGAGAAATCTCAGCAACAAAGAAAGTCAAGCTGTTACACATTAGATTTGAGCTCAGTTTCACAGGATTGCTCTGATTGTTCTGTTCGTCATTATATATAACACATGCAGAAATGTATATTTGTCTTAATGAGTGGCCGTGGAAGTGATTCATCATCGTAGACTCTGCACGCTGATCGGTTGCTTGTAATTTTTCTTGATTGAGGTGACGGATGTCAGGTCACTGCTGGAGGTTGTAAAGCCTCTGTTCACTATCAGCTTTATTTGAGAAAGACAAAGTGCTGCATGACCAAGAAAAAAAGGGTCAGAATACAGTTTGGTAGCGGTGGATTTGTGATAGCTCACTTGACTCTGGCTGAACAGCAGAAAGATCAAGTCAGATTTTATGATGCTGACATTTTTCTTAAAGTTTCAAAAAGCCCTACATGAGTCAATTTTTATGAAGGTTTAATAGAAGTTTTTTTTTTCACTGTCTACTTAACATAACGAATGCTAATGAGGCAGATGTGGCTAACAAGCGTCAGCCAATCTCACATTTGAGCTGCGTTTGCCACGCGAGCCTCATACCGAGCTTCACTGAGTCAGCGTCCAAAGCAGTTTACCTGCCAAGGGCTGGTCAACCACCGGCCAAGAAAACTACCTGCCAAGAATAAAGAATAGGAAAGAATAGCTTTTACTCTTTTACAGCCACGCTCTGATTTCATTCCTGTTATTCACTTCACGACACAGTCAGGGCACGGCTGGATTCAGACTGTCTGGAATAGGGATGGTAGCAACGGGTGTTTACAAAAATACATAACAGGTGTTTGGATCATCCATCTGTCAATCATTAGCTAACAGTCCAATCAAACGTAAGTCATATGGCACAGCAGCAACTGTGATGGTGAAAATGAGCAAGCATATTGGTAATGAAAAGTAATGTTTCAAACTGTTAGCTAGTTTTCTACATCAGAATCTTCACCTAACAATTAATTAAAAAGAATTTACAAAAGTTTGTTTTTTATATGTTTTCATATCAAAATCCCATTGCAACTTCTTCCTGGAAAACATCTTCAGTAGTGAGGTCATGAGGAACTAACAGGCATGAACAAAATTTACAACCAATAAAAACGTCATATTTTTGAACAATCACATCCCTCCTATCAAATAAAACTGCCTGTCTCCCCCTAATATATCTCCTATTGGTTTACCCTTTTGAAAGATGCCTCTTCGATTAAGCCCCGCCCCGACAACCTGTTTTAACAGGAAATCCATCAAATGGAAACAAGATGCTCTAAAAATATCATTTCATTGTGACAGCAAGCATATTGCTAGCTTGTTAGCATGTCAGCACACAAATCTTAACATTTTTGTGAGGAAAATCCACATTTCAAAAGCACTTTGTTGCATCCTTTCAGCCATGGTTGTTTTTTTTTTTGTTTGTTTTTTTTTTTGGTTTGTTTTTTTTGTTTGTTTGTTTTTTTTTTATTTGGTGCACTGTAGCCTCTTCCTGTCATCACCAAAACCGTGTCCATATTTGCTCAAAAGAAGAATTGGTCTGGCCATTTGGTGGCCTCCAAATGATGTTCTGGTTGGAGTGTGTCCAGATGTCCTGAGTCATGCTAAAATGAATGATCTTGCGAGATCAGCTGGCTGTGCAAAGTTCATTTTTACTGGCCAAAATAATTAACATACAGTTTGTGTTAAAGTATATCACGTGTCATGATTCTGTGTTTTGGACTCTTGTGTTCTTTGTGTTTGGGATTTTAGGTTATGGACTTGTGTTTTGGGGGTTTAGTTTCTGTTGATGGACTCTTGTGTTTCTTGTTTTGGTTTTCTGTCTTGCTCTGTTTGGCCCTCCTGTTTTCCTGTAGCCCGTCCCAGCCTGTGTTCCCCTGCACACCTGCCCTGTGTTAGTCTCGTCAGCACACCCCTTGTTAACCAATCCCAGTGTTTCCCTCCTGTTCTTAGTGCCTCCCCACTCCAGGTGTGTCTTGTTCTGTGATTAGTTCCCTGTGTATATATACCTGTCAGTTTCCTTTGTTCTCTGTTGCTGTGTTTGTCTTGCTTCCTCGTCCTTGCTCCTGTGTTTTTTGCCTTTTATTTTCTTTTTGTATTAAATAGTAATTTTCCCTCAGTCCCTGTGTCCTGGCTCTTGTGTTTGGGTCCACCTGCTTCAGTAAACCGTGACATCACGCTACTTTGAATATAGAATCAGTTGCTCTGTGTTAATTTAAAAATTGCTCACTTACTCAAACAGTGAGTTATTTGTACCGCATCATGAAGTGCAATGAAATTCAATATTACTGAGGTGTTCAAATGTCATTGCATTCAATCAGGAAGCATGACCGTAAATCAAAGTAGGTGCTACTTCAGACTATGCATGGATATAAATATTTCAACACTGATATTTATGTATAAAACGTATATAATTTACTGTATATAAGACCAAGCCCCCTCCAACATGATGGCATGGTGCTAGCCTGTGCTTTCAGATCAACAGGAGATTGCAGACATCATGGTAATAACAGCGAGCTGCCTCATCATGGCTGGAGTCCCTCACTAACACTATGTTTGGAAAAACTCACACTCCTTGAATGGTAAAACAACACGCTTTAACATAGTGTTTCCCTTCCTCATCAGGACCAGATGGCATCGACCATTAGCTAAGAACTTGATCTCAACTGGAAAAGGCTGGATTTCACAGTCTAAGCTGATGCCTTATAGGACTTAGCTACCTGCTATTGATGACAACGCAATACAGATGCTCTCTAACCCATGTCTAATAGTCACATATTGAAACTAGAAGAGATATGCACCCCCTGTGGTATTTCTTCACCTTTCAGGCCATTTTCACTGAAGCTGCCTGACCCTGGTAGTCCAAAGAGCCTGAATAGACACGCTGAATATTCACATTATTGTGCTTAGCTGAAAAAAAAAAAAAACCTTGGTAAGATGAAATAAGCCCAACGTGTTTTGAAAGTGCAGAAGAAAATATTAGATGGGGGACAATAAAGAAAGTGTGAGACGCCGATCAGCATAATAGGGCCCCATACAGACCGATACAGGCCAGAGGTCAGACGTCTGCTGCCAGCTGAGCAAATAGCAGCACAGGAGGAAAGCAGAGGGTCACAGGACAGAAAATGGAGATGTGAGGTAGATAAAGGGCGTTTATGTTCATCGTTTGTGCAGGGAGAGATGGAAGGGTGGATGGAAAACTGGGTGGGTATGATAATGGCATTGCAGATTGTATTTGGGCTAGATTGAGCCATTCGTTATTCATCCTTGCTGAGTTTTATTTATGACCTCCGTGCAACGTTCACATACAACATACCAGCTGCATAAGGAGAACAGGAGGCCCAAATAGGGCTTATATATCATACAGTTTGTCAATATTCTACCCTTTTTTTGGCTTAGATTGAGAGGTCCATTACTCCAGCGAGGCATAAGCGTTATTTATGACCTGAATGTAAATCTTGGATAAAAACAGCGTATGAGAAAAATCAATATTTCAATGAATGGATAACAAATGTTCACCCCTTTCCCAACAATTTCCATCAAGGTGCTCTTGAGCAAGGCATCGTTTCTCAGCAGCCAACAGCAGAGAGCTGTGGCAGCTCCCAGATGTGAGTCCGTAGTATGTGAGAATAAAGTAGGTTTGAAGTAGATTCCTGAAATATACTGTGTGTATAAAATATATGTCTGAATGTTGCGGTGTTCTCAGTTCCTGTCAGAATGATACAGAGCAGAGCTTAGAATGAACTCTGCAGGCATGACAGGCCCTTAACACCCAATTAACACAATTATCATGATGATTGCTTTGAAAACAATAACTCAAAAACCATCACATTCCCTCGCTGAATATTTATAATTTAGAAAAGAAATCATTCCATCCAGTCATTTTGATAAGAAGAGAGAAAACACTGAAATGTATGAATATGCCAGTACAAATTTCATGGTATTTTGACACACTAAATTACCCTAATTTAAGCTCCGTAGGTGGTGAGAAGTATATAAACATGCCATTTTCAATCCTACGCCGCTGTCGAGACACAGAGGCTCAACCCAGTCTGTATTTATTTAAAAATTGCCCCTGGAATTCATCCAGTTCCAGTTTAACACGACACACGATGATGAATCCAGTAAAATGTCCAGAGACAGAGCTCTGTATGGAAAGACTGGATGATCTACATGACCAGGCACTGAAATGCCAGCAGTCAAGGACGGTGACGTGCATGAGGAGGCCAACATCAGCACAAACACAAAAATATAACAATAAGATATCAAGGCAGGGCAAAAATTCATATTAACGCAGCTTTGTAAACCATTTTGCATTGACATCAGGAAGATATTCCTGGTTTCACAGAACGATGCAGGTAGCAGCTACAGACGACTACGAATGTTGTCTAAACTTTAATTTTATTTACAGGGGATTTTACTGTTGGTGCAGACTGCTGTTTCAACATCTATTCAACATGGAAATGGTTGGTGGGGCCGATTACAGCATGGTAAACAATGGATCGACTAGAGTAGAGTAGAGTAGAGTAGAGTAGAGAGGAGTATAGTGCAGAACAGTACAGTGGAGCAGAATAGAGTACAATGGAGTGGAGTAGAGTAGAGTAGGATACAGTACAAAAGAATAGAGTAGTGTAGAGCGGAGAATAGTAGAGTACAGTAGAGATCAATAGAGTACAGAACAGTAATGCAATGAGTAGAGTAGAGAGGAGCATAGTGCAGCACAGAGCAGTGGAGCAGAATAGAGTAGAGTACAGTGGAGTGGAGTAGAGTAGAGAGGAGTACAGTACAGTACAATGGAGTGGAGTAGAGTACATTGGAGTAGAGTAGAGTAGAGTACAGAGTGCAGCAGTGTACAAAATAATAGAGTAGTGTAGAATAAAGTGGAGAGGAGTATAGTAGAGTATAGTACAGTGGATCAGAGTAGAGTACAGTAGGGATCAATAAAGTACAGCACAGTAATGTAATGAGTAGAGTAGAGTAGAATAGAGTAGAGAACACTGGGTCTCTGTGTGCCAGACTGACTGTGAGTCTGTTTACCTGCATCAGTGTTTACCACAGGAAGCTCTCCATCACTGCTCTGTACACGGAAAAACATGTCTGCAGCACAACAAAAGCTGGAC
>OMKZ01026440.1:0-32930 GCA_900302535.1 Neoniphon sammara
GTGAAGACTGCCGTCACCCTCTGTGTCAAGGAAGCCGGTTTCCTCTACGCTACTGTTAGAAAAGGCCTGTCCTTGGGCATGTGCATTGTGTGTATGTCTGCGCTGTCGGCAGAGGCTGCCATGTCTCCCATTGTTCCAGGGCGAGTGAGGCAGGCTTCCTACCCCAGTAGACCCTGCCTACTACAACAGCTGTGGACCAGCCCCCACCTCTCCTCTGCTCTCCTTCTCCCCTCCTCCTACAACTCCTGCCCCTCTGCCTATGCTGCTGCTGCTGCTGCTAAACATTAACCCTACAGCTGCTGGCTCGGGCCATAAAGGAGAGGAGGGGGTTATATTTCAAAAGAGACCCTACCATGTAGCGGACAAAGGAACGTACAGAGAGAGGATATCCGACAGCCGCGGCAGACTGACAGAGTTCTGCACTGAGCTATTCAGTGCCCTAGAAAGAACACAGGCTCCGTGCTAAGAGGATTTTCTTTCTCAATCACATTGGTAATAAGTGTTGCATTGAGTCCCGTGTGACTATGCTGAGGAAAAGAATAGAAATGAATTGATATATTTTAAAAAGTCGTCTAATATTGGAATAATTTCAGAACTTATGATAATCAGTTATGCAGTTGCTTATCTCATATTCTAATATTAATAAGTCAGTATTGCAGCACTAACCTGCAGTGGGACTAAATTTGCTTTGCTATGTCTCATCTGTGTCTGTGTCTTGATTGTATTTTACTGGTCAGCAGTGTAAAGCAATTATAAAAGCAACACAACACAATGTGTGTAGTTATCTGGCCAGGTTTTCACCCTGCGTGACTCATCTGTGGCTTAATGAAGCCGCATCATCCCCCATACCTCCAGACATACCAGACACACTCACCCAGTCTGATGACAAAACGACTGGATGCCAAGGCAACAACAACAAGGGGAAGAAAACATGGGCTTCATGACATGGGTCTGCATTGTGGGAAGCTAACACAATAAGTAGAAATGCAAGGAAAACACATCCCTGCTTCTGAATCTGCAAATATTCAACAGCAAAAATGTAAATAACATGTCTATACATACTTTGGCTGACATTTGAAAGTTGGGCTACCCCTTTCTTCATCTGACCCTAATTGAGAAGACAAGAGTCCTGACCTGAATCGACTTCAGACCAGACCAGACCAGACCTCCTCTAGTCAAAATCCAGTGCCCCAGGGTGCCCTCATGAATGCCGGTTGTTTCAGGCCATTGTAGAATAGATTTGACCACAACAGTGTCGCCAGTTTGGCAAGGAAGGACTTGCCCCAGATTCCCAGATTTTCAATATGCATATTAAAATACATGCCAAAAACTGTTAACTGGGGAAAGCCAGGGTATTATTTCAAGATAAATATCAAACAGACAGCCCATGAACTCAATATGGGAAATCTCATGCAACCCAGAGACACAGACAGAAATGTGTTGACTGAAATAACAATATTAGGAAACTGTTAGCCAGGCAAGATAAAGAGGGCATCAAGAAGCAAACACAACCGAGAACCAACGCACTACTGACATTGGGATTCACATCAAAAATCATGGGGATCAAAGGAGCTTGTGTAGAGTGAGGATTTTATCCTCTTATTACTAACACATATGGCAGTGGTGCTCAGTCCCTCCCCCGGCCTCTAATCTGAGTCCACCTAGTGGTCAAAAGGGAGAACCAGCAGACTCACTACAGGCTGACTGTCACTGATTCTACCTATGAATGAGAGTCATTTTAGTCACCAAGTACAATTAACCTAGAGGAATTTGTCGTGCGGTGCAGAGACATGTCAATGACTTAGATAGGAGCACAGATACATATGATGGTAGACTACACATATCAGTTGACAAAATGAATGAAGGACAGTGGGGGGATTGGTATAACTCTGCTATGTCAGACATTAATGCATACAGACATCTGTATAGCATGAATGGGACATTCAGGGACTAGTTGCCCCTCTAAGAGGGTCAAAGGCTGAACAGGCTGACATGACCTGAATGAGAGGCGGTCACATGGTCCCCTGGAGCTAACACAGGGGAATGAGAATAACTCTCAACATAAAAGGCCTATTGTGACCCCCTCAAAGATCCACTTTCCCCAAGTAAGGATCTTCACTAACTGTTCAAATGCTCAGTGGAAATGTTAACACGGATGAGAGCCACACATAAGAATGTCAAGGGGTGGTAAAACAGAGGTCACAGTACAAAAAAACTTGCTTAGAAACTTGTTGAGAAGAACTACTCAAACAAGCTTACAGGAAGTGAATACAGGATGAGGACATTTGACTGACTTGGAATTCAATGCAAACAACATGTAAAGCAAGCCTGTGTCATCACACGGACATCTCTTTTTGAGTCCTCCAACAAGCAATTTCTATTACAACTCAAGGTGCACTGATTACATAATATGACCCAAATAATCATTCATCCTCAACAAAGAACAATATCAAAACCAAAAAAAATGGTGAAGATAAGGAAATACAACAGTCCGTTGGCAGATGGTCTATCTTGACCGCTCTCATTTCTGGGCAGCGGGCGGCCCAGCGAAGGAAGCTGTCAGGGGAACTCAGAATTAGGGTTGTAAATCAGGCTCATGGGGTACAAACCCCCATTGAGGGGCAGACAGTTTAATGGGCAGTAATGTGCACAGCTCCATGTGAGGTGGAGGGCTAATCCACCTACAAGAAATGTGACACTCACTCCTCGGCTGGGAGATGGGCATGGTCTACAGCTGGGGCTGTAAAAACCCAGTGGTATCAGAGGAGGCCTCTTATGTTAATTTGCATTTAGTCTGAGCTTGGTCGAACCTCATAATGAAGTCAGGAGCCGTAGCTAGTGAGCCATCATCAGCAGTAGTCTGGGCTGCTGATCTTTGCTATTTGTACAATGTAGAGAAATTACCTTCACATGCACTAAACTTTGAAGGAAACTTTTTTTTGAATCACAATCTCTTTCTGTAGCCACGGTGACCTTAATAAATCCCTCACAAGCGAAAAGATTCAAAGTATGCTCCTCAGTTCATTTCTGTAATCATAAAAGCCCAGTAATGAAAACCATTTGTCATGGCCCCTATAAAGACAGGTTTCATACCACTGTAAATACTCCGGGGAAAGGTGGTGTCCCCTTGCCAACCAGACTACGAGCTGTGCAACCAGACTGCCAGAGGAACAATTGAATTTTGTCCAGTTCCACACAAGATTTCCATGTGTGTCAGCAAATGTCTTTACTACCTGATCCTCAATGAGTCATATTAACATCAAAACTACTGCATCCTGACATGCCTGGAAAAAATGTGATAGCGTTGAACAAGACACACGATGCTGAGGCCAGACAAGTTAATCTAGGTCACAGGCCAGTCTATAGATTTGCTGTAGCAGTGTGACCACACTCTGAAAGAAAGGCGAGCCCAGGCATGTAGAGAACAATGACACCCGAACAGAGAAGGTTGAGGAGGCGCGTGAGCGGTTTGGCAATGGGCAGTCTCTCCACATCTGGCCACCAGGCACAGTGGCTCAGACTCGACCAGAAGCCCATATAGCCCTATCTCAGCCGAGCCAAGCATGCTCTCCTCCTCATCATCCACATCCTTTTCCCAAGGTCTGGCCAAGAGGAAGACCTATTTATGGTACAGAATAAAAGATATGGAGAGCCCACTGAAGAGAGGGGGATCTATGGAAATCCTTATTAAAGGCAATGAGGACTCCAAACGACCTGCTCACTCTCTCTTACAACAATGGTAAATGGTCCGACAGTTTCCATGGGAAAAGAGTAGCTCGCTGTTTTTCAAGGCATATAGATTGTGTTCATGGTAAGGATTTGAAACAGGAAGCTCATGAGAATTTGAAAACATTCAAGCACCGGCACATCCAGAGCTCACTTAAGCACCTTGTGGGAGTGGGTTTATGGATTGGGAGTGAGGGAGGGGGGGTGCAAACAGCTCTTCAATAACAACTTATTTTAAGACAAATGAAAATAAACTGCAGGAGTGCACAAAGGAAGACTGTTCAATACAGAGGATACAAGACAGCCTATATATAGACAAAGCACTGTAGGTGTTATTCTTTACCTAAGTGGTCTTAACCCTGGTTATTATAGATTGCACTCAATGAAAATTTGACTTCAGGATCTCACAGACTGCTCTTACGTATAGCTGAACAAAATTACGGCCATTTACTCCCTTTTTGACCAAACAGGATGAGGTAGTGACCTGGCTTGCTTGAATTGATTAAAGCTACATTCCAAGCCATATTTTCTCTGGCCAGACTGATGAATTGAATGTTTGTTACAGCTGCAGCTAAAGCAGTGTTTTGCCAACTCCAATGTTTGTGTGACCACGGATTCCTCTGTAGGGTGGATTTTGAATGAGTCCTCTACATTTGGTGGTAGCTCTGCACTCGCACACTATTAGAATTCCTGAAGCATATTCAATCATACATATTTCAGAGGCCATATTCTACACAGCAGGCTCCAAGACAGTTTGTGTAAAGAAAAAAAAACACACACACACAGGGCCAAGGGTTTAAGTTGTTCTTAGTAACTTCTTTAGCTGGGATTCCAGTTGACATGCATACAAATAAGCACCAACAGCTTTGAGGTGAGGTGGCTTGTGAGTTCAAAAGGAAGAAAACAAAAGGCTGTGGGGGGAAAACAATGCAGGCAACGATAATTCCTTTCATCTAAATATCTGCATTGTGTGCGTGTGTGTGTGTGTGTGTGAGAGAGAGAGAGAGATCAGCAGTGAACGTGATGATGTCTTGGGGAGATCTCAGCCAGCCTCCCCTCCTGCTGTGAGTTCTACCCGACTCCATGGGGTAATTGATGAATATTTCTAGATGCTAATGTGAGCTCCAGAAGTGCCTTTGCTGTATAACCATGGTAACTACAGTACCTGCATGCATCAGAGAAGCCGGGCAATGAAGGGCTGAACTGATAACTGATAAGGAGGGGTCCTGGCCCCAGCCTTGCCTATCTTCAAAACGTGACCATTTATGCAGAGGGGAGGCCAATCCGCAGGGTGGATACCAGAGAGATAGGAGGCTCTGACCTGTCTACGCACCCCTGTGAGACATCAAACTGACTGAATTATTGTCCAGTTGCTCTTTCCTCCTTGTAAAAGCGGTCAGCTACGACCTAATAAAGTGATCATTTCACAGGGAGACTGACCTTGAACGTCTGTCAGCAGTTATGCCGAAGGTCTTTTGCTCCATGTAACCCGCAATTTGCCCACATCATTATCTCCAGCAGCCTGTGTCATTGTCTCAACAGATACAGCTATGTGTTGTGGGGACTTGGTGCCGCTCTCCAGTGGGAGTGTTAAAAAACAAAACTGATTTGGTTAACAGAACCAACAGGCAAATTGTAAACACTTACTCCCCGCTGCGTTTCCCCTCTGTAATAAAGTCTGAGGACCGTATGTGGCGTCTATATGAGCCTGCTGCAACAAGATGTGGGACACAAAGGCGTGCAGAACATCTGTGAACAATTAAAGGCGAACAGGGTGAGCGAGCACTTATACTGCCCATTACACTTGAATAAGTCACTGGCTCTGCTTTTCATGATGTAATGCGGCGCAGCTTGGATATGCAATCTCGAAGTTGCAGTGGGACAGAGCTTTCACAAAACTTCAATCAAGCTGGAAACACGCACGCAGTCCTCGCACAAAGACACACACTGACACACACCATAGATGTAATCTGCAGAGTATAAAGTAGAACCACATTTATCCAGTCTCCTCGGCAGCTATGAGGTTATTCATAAGAATTAAATGTTCATAGCACTGCTACGCCCTGACGTTCAGAACCAAACTTACTCAAATGTGAAACATACATGCTAGGCAATCTGAAATGCTCACTGCCTTCACGTCTCATGTTTAAATGCTCTCAGCTACACATATCATCTGAAAAATTCCAAAAATTCCACCCAAACAACAGAGCAGGCTATAATTCTACATTGCTGGATTTTTTTGCTCTCTTGGTAGACTGTTCAGTTTGGACATTCAGAGGTTTGAATAGACATAGTTCACCTGTAAATGAATAACTTCTCTAATGTTAATAATATAATGTAAACACTGACAAGATCAGTTCCCTGTTCATTTTATATCTTTATCCTTTTACTGGATCTTGAACCTTCTCGTTTTCCTAGTGGTGTAGTTTGCTAATCAAGTCACGGTTTATATAGCCCTTTGTGTCATTTAATCTCTGAGGGAATCTTTCTATGTGGAATTGTTTGGAATTGCCAAAAATGGGAAACTGCAACATTACATGAACAGACAATTTGGAATGGTATGAGGGGTACGTCATTTTTCTTCTAAGCAAAATTAGGGGCCCACAAATACTAAAATATTCATTACTCATTTCATGAGATCTTCAGTTAAATCTAAATATTTTACGGTCTAAATTCTTCTTGTTTCTGTAAAACTGCAAGTTGAGGGGTTTAAAAAAATCCTCCATCTTTATTTCTGCTGGCCTAAAACTTGGTCTTTGTACAGAAGCGATGAGACAATGAATGAGCTTTTATCTGGCCTGAACCCAACAGGCACAGATCATCAGGCATGCACGCTCCAAAAGGACTCTGTAATAGCTACACAACATAAGCTGAGAACTTTTAAATCTTCCCCATCTCTGAGTAGGCCTACATATTGTTGAGGTTACTGGTATTTACATGTTTTATTGCAAATAAAACATTTAAACGTTTTTATGTGAAAAAGTAACAATCCACTCCTCATGACCAGAATGTCATTCAGAAAATCTAGAGGGCATCACATTCACTGAAAAGCTGCATTGTTTCAGCATGTTTCCAAAACACTTTTTCAACACCAATCCTGACTCAGAGGCCTAGAGGAGTGCCAATCCATTACATAACTTATACTAAATAATATAGACTTAAAGCTTGGAATAGTTAGAAACAATAGACTGAGCTTGAAACTATGTTGTCCATTAGACAGATCTGGCATCCTTTGTATGAAACAAGCATAAAATAAGGTCCCTTTCAATTAATTTCTTGTGTTTAAAATAGCTCTTGACATTGAATTGTTGTATGGGGGAAATTCAATGATAGTGATCCCTGATTTTAGTTTGGTATATGCTTTATTTACTTTTTATTGATGGTCACTGATGCTGCCAGCACATTCTGATCAAGATCAGACTGCAAATAAAAATATAAATTCTGCTCATTTACTTAAAAAACACTGCATACTACATGGTCCTGCTATATTCGCAATGATCACATTCATTTTGCTTTGCTCTCACTCTGTGCTGCTCACTTCCTCTATGATATTTTTAACTGCATCACATTGTGAGCATGGAAAAGATTTTGCACCTCTGGTCATCAGAATCACTTCATCACCAAGCCCAATAAATGTGCAGAAACTGGTTGTTGGTGACGCTGCTGCAAACTAGTGATGTAGTGCTAAATGAGGGCAAACTATGACCTCCAGGCAGGGATTGTCATAAGGTAAACAACCACCAATATAAACAGAAACCTTTGTATTTTCAGAAAACCTCTAACTTAATTTGATAACCTAATGCCTTTTCAATTAGGCTACTTTACACAATCCTCACACTACTTCAAATGCTGATGTGTTTTTTGAGATTTAGCCTATGTCTGTCAACAAAGGTGAGAAAACTCTATTCTGCAAATAAAAGGTGGATAAACAGGTTTTACATGGGTTCACCCTCCATTACATCCCTGGTGCAGTCTGAAATATTCACAGCTTTGCAAAGTACCTACTGAAATTCTGATTTTTTACTTAAAATGGTGGAATATCACTTTAACTCTCCAATCCCTGCCTGGTTTTGACAGAGACTGCACTGTGAAGTACGTTATTTCCTAAATAAGTAAATAAATAAATAAGCAGACAAATAAAACGCCTGACTGTCTGCATTAATGTGAAGTGAAACCTGAAAATGTACCGTTAGTACAGACTTACACTTACATGGCAGAGTTGCCAGTTCCTTTTCCATGTTCCCTTTTCGGATTTCAACCTTTAAAAACAAGACTAGACTGCGACAGGCCTTTACTTTAGCCATTGTTTAATGTAGTTCAACAACACATATATACATTGCATTCAACCGGACGAAGTGTGCTAGGAAAAATGTTATTTTTTCTTGGGGACAAGGCAGGCCCTCCAAACCCAAACCCTCCACCGAAATCTGGTCCCCTCCAACATGAGCAATACTGTTACGCCCTTGACACAGAACCAGGCAAAAAAAATAAAGAAACATGAAGGTATTTAGTGCTCAAAACAAACTAATACTACCCACATTATAACCAACATTAATACATACGTACGTTTCCTATTCCGTTGGTGTGAAAATGAAAAGCATGCTAGGTTCACTGTCGGTATTCCAACAAATCTCTCCCATCTCAAAACCGACCAAGCTAACGTTACAGGACATGAAATGGCATTTTTTCCGTTTACGAAAACTCACCTCATTTGGATGGGAATTGCCGAAGACGACATTGGTGTGCCATGGTGAACGAAAATCAAACTGCACTGTTTTTTTAAAGAACAGTACGTTATTAAGTTGAATTCATTTCCTAGCGGTGTCCTCTCCACTGCAGCAGCCGCTCTTTCTTTCTCTCCCTCAGCGTTTGGTGTTTGGGTTGAGGAAAAGTGATGTCATTGCATGAAATTGCATTACCCGCCCCAAATTTTTTTTTTCAGGGAGGCCGTGTCCCATGCTGCCAAACATAACTTCACCATATACTTAGAAAAACTTGCCAGTATATGCGGTTTACTCAATGCTAAATATTCTCTGCACACCGAAAATAATTCTGCTTGCACCATAAATCTCGTCAGCAGGATATCATTACAAAGAAAAAAAGCTCGACAAACGTATCATAAAATAGTTTATTTATGGATGGCTTACTGGACTTTCACATAAAAGAGACGAGGAGTACATCTTTTATTAACAATTTACTGAGCATATCTGTGAACAAACTTATGTAAGATTGAGAAACAAAAGACAAAGTGGCTACATACTATAAACTGTAAGGCAAGAAAATGGATGACAAACATTAAATAAATACACACAAAATGACAAACAGAGTTACAATCAGTGTATGGATATTCTAACAGTCTATTGGCAGTGGTCTAAAAGGCTTGGATTGGATATGGACATCCCTCTGAAGGTGATCTACACTGTAGATCGAGCTTGGCGGTAAGGGCAATTCAACATCAGTCTGTGGAAACTAAACATCTTGTTCTTTAGAGGAAGGAGCAGAGGCTGAGCCTCTCATCTAGGAGTTTGGACTGCAGCAGTGTCGATGTCCTGAAGTGAATTCTCAGTGGCGTCCTCTTCTCCTCCCACCACCTCTGACACCACCTAGACATAGACAACAGGGAGTTTAGACATAGCAGTAATAACTTTGCTACTGGTAGACACCCACTGTCACTTTGTCTCAACCTGTAACAGCCAAAAGAATGCGTTGGTAATGCCTGTTTTCTGTAATGCTTCAGTTTCAGTGTTTGCCATGTCAAACACATTACCCAACATATGCAAACACACTCCCAACTAATTGCTTCCTATGACAACTTATTCATCTGACTTGTGCTTGAGGGCAAACTGTACATCCTGGAAAACAGCTGGAGAGTTTACCTGGTCATCCATGATAGCGTCCACGTCTCTTTCCGACAGTTCCTGTGCTGAAGTGTCCAGGTCGACCTGGTCGGGGTCTTCTCCAGTCAGGATGTCCATGGGGGCCTCGGCAATGGCTCTGATGGTCTGGTCCTCCAGGGCCAAGGCCGTGTCAAATTGTAGAGGGGACGGGGGACCCTGCATACCGTCCCCCTCCACATCCAGGTCCTACAGGACGGGGAAGATGTGCATTGAGTTGGTTAGGCACACAACTCCCATTCATTTCTAATGAGAATTGGCCATTTCTCTGCTTTATTTGCCTTTATAATCACAATTCTATTTTTTTTAATAGGTGTATGAGATTAATATGTCAATCTGTGAAGTGTGTGCACTAAGGGTGTGTGAATCTCTGGCTTAACCAGAGATTCAGTTTGTCCTTCAAATTGGCAAATTGACTTAAATACATTTTTGGAACGACTGAATTTACCTGGAGTTTGTAAACCATGACTGGAGTGAACAGTTTGATTCAGTACTTGTAGCCAAAATTTTATATACATAAGATAAAGCCATGCAACAATATGAAACTATCATTTTTTTCTGAGACATTTAGGAAAAAAATTACTAGACATTATTCTAAAAATATAAGTGACAAAAAATATCCAGATGAATCATGATTTGCTTCAAAGCATTTCGTGACAATTCATAAGTCAGAGAGCGATTTTTTAAAGCAGACTGATGCAATTTAACCTGCAGAAGTCATAATCGATGCAATCAATGAGTTGCTACACCCACACTGTACACCATTTGTCTACTGACGGACATAACAGTTTGGGTCACTATAGGACTCGGATGTTTAAAATCACAGGCCAAAAAATGCCAAAGTCGCTTCAGAAGGAATCCAAGAAGCCAGCTACAGACAAAAATCCTAAAAATTAGTCTGAGGATCAAACTTCAGTGGGTGAATGAGGATTTCTAAACCTTTGATGGCATAAGTATCTCACAGTCAAATGTCTGAACAGCACACATAGTGTGTGGACAGAGGGACAAAAACACTCAACGTACATCACTGAACTCTAGCGGAAGGCTCTCTGTGGGCTGAAGCTCGGCTGCGCTCAGGTACATGTCGTTGGCTGCGGGGGTGAGCTGCTCCTGTGGTGGAGGCTCTTGCTCGGGCTGGTACATGGGGGGAGGCATGGTAAGGTGCAGGGGGCAGCGAGGCTCTTCGGACTGGCCCATGTGCACGGTGCGGTCACATGGGATGTCCTTCAGGCCCGGACACATCTTGAAAAGAACTTGATTACTGTCCTGGTAGATGTCTGTGTGTCTTATTGTCAAGGACGGCGACAAGATGTAGTGATGCAGAAAGCAATGATGTTGGAAAAATCAGCAATTAGCTAAAGAAATTCCATTTCATAAGTAAAACAAAGTGCTCAGCAGGGGATATTACGGTTCAAAGGAAACATTTACTAGTCGAAGAAATGATGACTATTATTACAAGTACTACAATTATCTCCATCCAAATAAGCTTACTGTAATTATGGCTCAACATAAGGCTTCTTATTGTTTAGTTGCAAAGAGCTTGACTATATAAATGGTAAGGCTGAGTGGTTTTGTACAATGAGTTTTTGCAACTGTTTAGCAGGGTTTGTATGGCCTGTTCACAATGTAACACTGTTTTCTGAACTCTGTTTAATCACTTTCCAACTAACTTGGCAGTTACAGTAATACAAAAAATACTTGTAATACCAGCCATTTTGTTGGTCTTAACTGGTAGAGTGTGTTGTATATGGAAAGCATGAGATAGAGCTTCTGTGTATACTAAATGATTTGGGGTTCAAATGAAGAAAGGAAAGGATTTTGTTCCTTCCAAATGAATTGATTATCCCTCTCGTAACTCTCAGGAAAACCAACAGACCGCAGGAAGGACTTAATGTCGGCTCTGTTTGAAACCAACAGCTACTGCAAGCTGCCAATCTTGAACAGGGCCAAGTTGAATATGATTCAAGGGAGAGAGGTGAAGGAGAGTTCAAATGAATAGTCTTAATAATCTGAGTTTGTAGTACAGCTTGAAATTCAACTGTGAAAATAGGTTACAACCATAGATATGGTTCAACTTGCAGCATCAAATACAGAAATTCTCCATTTGTCTTTTATTCCTTACAAGCAAACACATCTGAATTTTCTTGGAGGAAAATGGACCATCTTGTTGGCTTATTCAATCAAATCCATGTTCAACACATCATTGAGGATACGCGATATGCAGTGTCGCGTCATCGGCAGGCAGGGATTTGTGCATCGGGTACCCTCAACGAAGGAGATGCATTTCTCATACATTGTTCTTGTGTATGGCTACAACAGAGAAAACGCTTGTTACATGAGGTCAAATTACTAGATCAAGGCAAGAAATTTCATCAGTTAACTTGACATAACCCTGACTGAGGCTTCAAAAGGATACTGATTTATCACTTTGATCATCCAAAAGGACTACGATTTACTATGCACATAAGGAATCTCAAGATTACAGTTCTTAATATATCTGAACATGATCAGAGGAAAAGACCTATGATAATTAGGTGAAATGCTTTCAGTTCCCGCTGTTTGCCTCTCTGCATTAGTGAGCTACAATTCACAATTTCATTGTGCCTAGTGCTGATTCTAAATGTTAAGTACAAGCACATACAATACCCATTAACTGCGCTGTAGCTCTTAACATTTGGTAAAAATCAACATCTTTGATGACAAGATCAACTTTCTACATTCAAAGCAAACTGAAGCCCACATGCTAACTTGTCTAGTATCTCATGTTGAGTGATTGGTTATTTTTACCATGGCTTCTATCCCAGCATTGTGGACAGTGCTTTTGGCATCAAAGTATTTACTACGTTTTCTCAAACAAACGTGGAAACAATGAAAACACCCTGGCATTCTCCATATACTCATGATAGAGAATAATCTGTTTTGTATTCAGTACACAGAAAGACTACTGCAGGCACTACAGTTTGGGCGAGCTGGTGATCAGTGAAACTTAAGTGACTGCGGAGCCCTGATGAAGGCTAACGGCTGAAACATGTTTCCTGTTTTTAATATTTCAACTATGATTTAGCCAACAAAAGCATTTCAACCTTTTTTTTTTTTTTTTTTTTTTTGGAAGAAGACTTGCCTTGGAAGTTTTTTGTTATAATTTCATAGATGACTAAGTATTTCAATGACCCATTCCACTACCTGAGGAGCTCCTTCGGTGACGGCCTGTCTCCTCTCCCTGAGCTGCCGGTGCAGCAGAGCTTCCACGCCATACCTACGACGGTAACGACGCAGAGCTTTCAGCTTCTTCAGGTTCTCCCTCTCCTTCAAGGACAGTCCCTCAGGCCCTGTCAGCAGACTGCTCCCTGTCATTAACATGAACACAGACATCATCACTGAGGGCTGTGGGGGGGGTTGTGATCTTAATAGACTATGTTGATGTCCTTAAAGGAGAACTGCTATCAGCTAAGTAGAATATGCTACAAATCAGTGACCTACAATGTATGTCCTTACCTAGAGACTCATGCTCCACCTTGCGGTTATGCAGGTATCGACGCTTCTTCTCCTTCAGAAGGTGCTGCAGGCGTTTGAACTGGTCAATGTACAGAGACTGGAGCCTGATTAGTTTTTCTCGGGTGATGAGCGCCACTTCCTCTGCTGTGTACACTCCTGCATGTCTGCAACAGCATAAACCATCAGCAAAAGGGTCATCTCACAGTTCTGCCCAACTTCTCTGTCACGCTCTAAAAAGTCTGACTACAGAATCTTGCACTGAGGCCAATACAGAGCGTGCTTTGTGTAAATAAATAAAGCTCTGAGCCTGTATTCAAAAAGTGAATCTATGAATCTGAGATAACGAAGTCTGGTGTATCAAAATTTTAGGAAATGCCCTGGGGTAGTACCAGATGTCTGAGTTATGGCATAAAGACTGAACTGGATGAGCGGGAGAGGAGCGGGGTGTGGACACTGGAACCCAGACTCAATAATATGAGAATGAAAGCCGACCAAGTTTACTTTGAAAAATTTCATTATCTAAAATAAACATGTGAGAGTCAGATAAAAGAGCGTACTTGAGAGGATCCTCGTGATCACTGTCGATGCTGTCAGCCTCACTGTCAGGGTCTCCTCTCCATGTCTGGTCCAGCACCAGTGGACCCTGCTCCTCTTCACTCCAACTGTCCTCATCTGCCCAGGAATAAGCAGTTTCACATTTAAAGCACATTCATACATGTAGAATAAACCACAAGATGAAAACAGCCCCATCAATGTTGCAACGCTACAAAATAAAAATGTCCTCTCTTGCACAGAAAAGGGAAATTCAAAGCAAATACACACAGACTGGGACAAAATATTTACATTGATTCCCCAAGCAAAAGCATACCCTGACTGATGTGTCTGTCAACAATTTATTTCCCAGACTGAACAAGACCATGTACCTAGAATGCGGCTGGCTTCAGAGCGGCCTCCATCAAGGCCGTGTGTTTCTGCACGACTGTATCCACTTAGCTGAGACAGTAGTGTCTCTGGCGATGGACCAGAGGATGCCTTTCTCATCTGAGCTCTGAGTGCCATGGCGTTCCTTCGAGCATGCTCTGCACAGAACGTCACTCTGATGAACGGACAAAGAGGAGGGGAGACACAACATAAGAGACATGTCAAAATGGGTATTCAGTGTGTGTGCTGCCTACCTCTGTGTGTGTATTATGTAGATAGTGACTGAACAAAACAAAGAGCACATAATTTCTTACTAAGCGTAATCATTACTGAGACCTCAATAATCTAACTTTTTATGCATTATAAAAGCAGTTCTGACTTTCTACCTACCCATCTTTTTTCTCCACTTTTGGTGCAGCGTTGGGGCAGCGCTTGCCATTCTTTGTGGATACGTAGCTGCATTGTTTGTAGGGGGCGTTCTTGTCCTCCAAGATGTGTTTGATGCAATACTCCAGGCCATCCAGTCTAGTTTGAGAGCATGGTCGCTGGGTGAAGGCGCAGGCCTGAGGCTCCTGTGGACGAGCTGTCTGGGTCACTCTGCCCCGGCTCGATGGCAGGACGTGGATCCGTATTCTGTTCATTGCAAATCTGGAAAATTAGGAGTATAAGCATGTAATATTAATTTACCAACTTTAGGCTGCTACTGTGTAAACAGTTGAAACAAATAGTTGTCAAAGATTCTTCCAGTCTGTTTTCCCACTTCACTCAAAAGGGCTGTCAATATGGTACTTTCTACCTACAGAGCCCAGAGACTAGGTATATGGACAGACTAAAGATACACTGGATGCAGCTTACACTTATAAACATTCAATCAAGGAAAAATGTGTGCAAATCATTGCATTACTATGACAGAAACATTTGCCCTCATTTCAGAAAGCCACGTGGCTTAGCTAGCCCAGTAAACACAGCAGCCTAAAGTTGTGACTCCAAAGGTCTGAGGTCATTACAGCGTCCCACTTTCATATCAGCAGGATGCAATAACTTGTAAAGGTACAGCGTTAACAAGTAATCACTGTCTGGAAAACAGCTAATGCAATTTGGATGCAACAGGGTAATTGTGTCAGCAAAAGCAATTAGCAATAAAGCCTGTGTGACAAACTGGTCAGTTACGTTAGCATTTTCTCATATTCGGGACTCATCAACCTTATGACAGGCTGAAACTGTTATGCGCACAGCCTCAATAATTGCAAACTCTGCTGCTGAATCCTGGTTACACTGGCAAACGTTAGTTGTATTTATTTGATGGCAGTTGGTGTATATCTCGCTGTCCAGTCAAAATCCTACCGGGCGCCACACTGGGCTGAAGCCCGCCTCTTTGTACTGCGTCACAGCTGCTTACACGGATGCTTGTGCGGTCGCCATCTTTGATTAGCCGTTGCTAACAGTAGCTAACAGCCACATTTTACAAATCCTCACTACGATGAGAGGTTCATTGACTGTGAACGATGCGCTGTCGCTCTTCTCAATATTACCGAAATGTAGCAATGTCAGAGGACGAACATAACTCATCATTTTTCAATAATTTCTGCTTACCTTCGACCCTGCCGTCCTACCAAGCCTAGCTCCAGAAGCACACTGGCGCTGCGTCGTTTTTCCCGCATTCCCCAAGCACTGCCACTGCAGTGACATTCTGAGCCCGCCCACTCCGGGCTGTGATTGGTGAAAGCGCAAGGGCTCAAAACATTTC
Source organism: Neoniphon sammara (assembly GCA_900302535.1). Taxonomy (NCBI): domain Eukaryota; kingdom Metazoa; phylum Chordata; class Actinopteri; order Holocentriformes; family Holocentridae; genus Neoniphon; species Neoniphon sammara. The sequence continues at coordinate 15,784 of OMKZ01026440.1, forward strand.
AGTGCCCTACCTAAATGTCAGTCAATATAGCGGCAAGCCTTTGTACAGCTTAAATTGATTTTCAAGTCATAACTACAGCAGTACAGTTTGTAGACAGAAAAGCTATGAGAATTTTCTTAAAATATTTATTGACATGGGATTAAAGCGACCACATTATATCAAAAAGAACAGTGTTCACAAATAACAACCTTAACTGAAACAAGATTCCAAAATGATTCAATTCCAGACCTGAGTGTCACTAAAAACACTAAACATCAAGACGTGATAAATATGAAAATTGAACGCTGATGACAGAGCTGTAGCTATGTGATTTTGCATTGTTAGGTTGCATGAGTGTCTTCCATTTTCCTCACCCCTAGGTTTACTCTGAAATACTTCCTGACATGAAAAGCTTTAGTAAAACTTCCTTAGTCTCACAGCATATTTATAGTGAAGTAATACTTAAGTTGGAAGATTTGTCCAAATCAAATATAGAAATAATTTTCAAATAGAATGATATAGTGTGCATCTATTCTTATAGTCTAAGAATCATACATGTAACACTTTGTCAATTGCTTTTTAGGCAATTTTACTGAGATAAATATTCAGTGCACTTCATGTTCATCATCTTTCTCAGTGACAGCTAAGACTTGAAAGATCAGCTCTTATCTCTGAACCTCTGCCCCCTGAGGACAGAAGAGTTGTCATCTGAGCGAATGTTTTATATACTGTACCAAGGGAATATTAAAAATATATTACATGGTTTTGCTGATCTGTTGTAATGCATTACTGTGAACTGCCCCAAAAGCAGTTCAAAAGCAGGGGGGGATCACAATCCATAGCAGATGAAGAGCAGTAATATCATACAATCAAATCCATATAAAGCTTTACATGAAACAAATGTACAGATGATACCCGATTGCATCACCTCTTCCACAATTTAGCTCAAACACGTTTCAAACATAATTTCATATGAATTAGGCAGTATTATACTTTTCATGCCCATCACCCTGTAGTGGAGGTACATTGTTAACCTCTGTTTACCATATGTGATTTCCACAAGCAAACAGTTTTGATGGATACTGTCTTATGGATGGATTAATTCTCTGGACATGAAACTCTGTGGCTGGAAATCCATCAAATTAGTTTGCAGGCCAAATCAGTATGGAGAAATAAGACAGTTTTAAATTAAATCAGACCGGCATGAAGTAACAGATGCACACTGGAGGTACAGATTTTAAATCTTCCCTAAAAAGGAATAATGTAATGTAAGATGCATAATGCTATGTAAAAATGCAGAAATGAAAGACTACCGTTAAAACAGACATCAAAGAAAATCACACAGTATGACTGGTTCAAAACAACCAAAGACACACTGACTTCTCATTATTCTTTGAGAAAACGTGAATACTTTGTAGAATACCATGTGCTGGGTATGGTCAACGAAAAGAAAACACCAGCATAAAGATTTCCCTCCATGATACGGGCCGTGTGACCATGTGGGCTCTTTTTGTTTGTTTGGTTGTTGTTGTTTTTTTTTACAGTATGTGTTCAGGGGGCCCATCTCACAGCAGGAAATATCAATGCTAAACAACTTTAAACTTAATGATTTTGTGCAGTACCTAGGCTGCCAATTTCTATCTCCCATAACTGTTCAGTTGTGACCATCGCAGAAGACACAAAGAGGTGAATCCTGGGCTGAAGCGATCTATCAAGATCGGTGTGTTTCAATAGTCAAAGAGTGTGAATTTATAGGACAAACTCCATTTCAGGAAAAGCACCTCAAACTTTCACTGTGAGGGATTTTTATGTTGGCTATTCCTTCATTGCAGCCATACCCTCTAGATATGTTTTATGAACCATAAATCCTTGGTATGAACTTTGTCCATTAGTGTAATTATATGAGTATTGACAATATTTTACAACCATTTAAAACAATGACTGCAATGCTCAAAATCTATAAAACAAAAGTACAAGCTTCCTTAATTTACATCCTTTTTTTTGTAATTTTCATAACAAAATGTAAAAATATTTTGTTTTAAACATTTTACAATATTTGTACAACAGTTTACGAAACAATGCAGATAATTAAAAAAAAGTATTGACAAAAGGTTGGGGGGTGGTGGGGGGTCGTCACCTATTTTTCTGAGGTTAGGGTTTAAAAAACAAAAACAATATTTAAAACATGGCTTTGGAGACATGCATTCTCAAACTAGCCTATACAGTATTGAGGAAAAATATCCCTCTGCCTGAAAAGGACACAGCATAGAGGGGAGACCTTTTTTTAAAAAGGGGACTGTGCTCCTCAAAAGCATTCAATTAATAAATAATATACTATAAAAACATTATAAAAAGACAATCGCTAGCAAGACTTAACAAGTGATACGTGATGCAAATAACTTTCCATTTCCTCATGATTTCAAGACAACATCGGACTTCCCCCAAAACAGTGATGGCAAAAATGCCAGGTCCCGTCATCGAATTTCATTTGAGTTGACAATACAAAACTGATAACATCAAAAATATTATTTACACTTTTTCCTGTAAATATTTTTTTCTACTTTGCGAGCTTTTGAAGCCTCTCATTATTGCCCCACAAACAAATCTGTAAAAGGTTAAAAAAACAAAAAAAAAACAAAACTCCGTTATGTCAGAAGTACATTTCTCTGCTGTCAAGCTGAAACCCACAACACATTATCACAAACACTGATATAAAAAAAAAAAAACATTGTGTAATGCTTTATGTAACAAGTATGATGCTTGTGATGGCAAATACAATGTACATAACGCATCCCCTGATAAGGAATTCATTTGGGTAATGGCGGCAACGGGGGAGGTGGTTCCGAAGGCAGAGGCGGGGGCCTCGGGTTGCTCCCCCTGGAGCCACCACCATACCGGTAGTCCCCATATTGGGATCTGTAGTCAAACATGGGCGGCTGGGACGGCTGGACCCCCTGGGCACTCAGGAGTGAGTTTAGCATGTCAAAAGTGTCCTGGTACTCATTTGACTGGCCTCCACCTGTTGCATTGTGTCCGTTAGTGTCTGTTTTGTCCCCTTTGGAGTGTGAGTAGCTCCCTTGGTGGTGGGGAAGGCCCAGAGCAGGAAGTATGTCAGGAGCGTGCCCCAGAGAGTGCCCAGAGGAAGAAGACAAGGACGGCAGCTGGTAGGCATTCCTAGAAGATTTGCTTACTTTGGAGGGTGCGTGAGAGCCTGCTGTGGGATCTTGAGTGTGCGTCCTCTTTCGCGAGGCAGAGGAGGATGAAGAGCTCATTCTAGAGGACTCACCCGGGGCTTTTTTGCTGCTGCCCACCGCTCCGCTGGAACCAGATGAATGTTTGTGTGAAGAGGAAAGCGAGGTACTGCTAGAGGAAGAGTGATGGTGGTGGTGGTGATGGTGGTGGTGGTGGTTGGAACGTTCCCTGTGCTTGTCCCTGCTCTTGCCCTCCTCGCCTGAGCTTCCCCTTTGCTTTTCAGGCATCCGTATTCTAACTTTAATATCCTGATCCTGACTTCTGCTGCTGCTGCTGCTGCTGTGTCCGCTGCCTCCTCCCCCTGGTAGAGGGAACCGCATCTTCAGGGAGCTGCGGTCATGCTTCTCCTTCTCCAGGGGGATTTTGAGAATAATGGGCGAGGGGTTGGTCATGTCAGAAGAGGAGGAGGAGCTAGAGTGGGAGTGGGAGCCGGACTGCTGGTGATGATGCTGCTGCTGCTTCTCTTTCCTCTGCTGCTGACCAATCAGAGCCTGGGCAGCATTGGCATAGTCCCTCTTAACACTGGCCTCCATATTCTCCAGCTTCCTCTTCTGGGCGGCCAGGACATCAGCATTCTTTGCGCGGTATTCACTTAGCGACACCTTGGCTGGGGCGTGAACCTCGTTGTTGGGTTGCTGCTGTGGCTGCTGCTCAGAGCCTCCATGACCTTTCCCACCTGCATGCCAGTGCTGGGTGCTTCCAGATGCACCCCTGTCCTTGTCACCCACAGATGAGGAAGATGAAGAGGAAGGGGGGGCTGAAAGGCTCATCAGACCTGCCAGAGTGCTTTCCGATGAGGCCATGGAGATCATGCTCATCATGGTGTCTGTCTGGTCGCCCTCCTCCTGGACTTTGGCCTTGCCTTTTGCTGTCTGACCTGCAGCCTGAGAAGCAGGAGACAGATAATCACAGTGAGTCAACAACAAGCTTCCGTTCACACACTGAATAAGGTCTTTGCAGTGCTTTGTGGGCCACACAGGAGAAATGGGTAAACAACATTTTACCTTCCAGTTGCGGATCCGTTTTAACCGGCTTGGTGTTTTCTCCAGGATCTGCAGGAACTCATGAGTGAGCTCTGTAGGAAGTTATTCAGTGATGAAAACAACTGGAGACACTTCTATCATTTGTGAACGCTCAACACAACACCTATCAGCTTCATATGAAAATAAAATATGACCTCCAGGTGTCTGTGAAATATTCTTTTCCTGCATGTAGTTGGTGCGGATTGCATTATGTGGTCATTTAAAGCACATACCATCCAGCAGCTCGAGAGTGACGGTGGGGTCCACGTACTCCCACCAGTGCTTGCTGTCTGTGGATACAGGGATCTCCCAGTTCGACCATTTGCAGGCCAGATGGATGCAAACACAGGCCACAATAGGTGGACTGTACTGCAAGCAGAATGTGGTCAAGTGCAGACTACACAGCAGGTCAGGTCACAGGGGTAGCCACAACATACAGAGAAAAAGAAGGAGAGACAAGAAAAAAAAAACGTATTCAGTTTCAGAAAATTACACACAGCTCTTGCAACAAACATGAACACGTCATATAAATTAATGACTGAAATACAGAATTAATAACGATCTATCAACCAAATACAGTGATCTCATTTTTACATAGAACTGAGAATATACCTGTTGGTGGCCATAAAGTAGGACGTTTGAGCAAGATCCTTACTGGCTGCAACAACAGAAATCAAACAGAGATACATGTTCAAAATCTCTATCTCAATTTACAATGTTATGTGCAAACATATGATCATGCTGAAATATTTAAAAAGGTAGGGATTTCATGAGCAGGACTTAAAATAAAAGATTTGTGTTAATGCTTACCTCTGACAAGCTGAGTGCACTTGACAACATGAGTATGTGGGTGGTCAATGGTGATTTCGAAAGCTGCAATAAAAGGGACAAACACAGAGAGAGATGGTTTGTAAGATCACTCGTGTGCACAAAGTGAGTTGGCACACACTACAGTTATTTCACAGAATCTGATTTCCACTGCAAGGATCGTTATCATTTCAGCAGTCAACACGTACAAATGTCCCTGAAAACCAGAAAGTTAATCTCGTGTGCAAAATGATAAAATGATGTGGAATACCACTTTGCATGAGATCTCCAAATAACATCCTGGATGAAAATATGAGATGTGAATAGTACTGAGCATCAGCGGTGTGTAAATACATTTTTAAGCCTTTCGTTGACCATTCTGTTGTTGTCAGAGAGTCAATCCTGTTCAAAACTGAAAGCACAATTTTATTAAGCTCAATGTTAATTTCTACAACTGTGTACTTCCTGGCATCAAAGGACAGGGAGTATTAAAAACATTTCATACTAAATGTAGTTACAACCAAAATTCACAACAATGCAAGAAATAAAAATGTGCTGCATGAAAAATATTTTCTCAAACAAACGGCTTATAAATGTCTAGAAAATAAGGAGGGAAATGTGAAAAGAAATGGTAGCACTCACTCTAAAGTTAAGAGCTTGACAAAGAAAAAAGTATGGGAAACAAAAGATAATGTAACAAAGTGGACATGTGCTGCTCGTATGAAAGCATGAGTGACTTTCCAATGCTGGTGACTGCATATGGGTTCTCCGTGGACAAAAGTAACAGGTGTTAATACTGTCTTTGTAATTACATCTTTGTTTTGGGGGTGGAATCAAGGGACCCAGTTCTTCCATCCCAACTTACCCAGGGTCTGGAGTATTATGCTCTCAAGAATGACCAGGTCTTGGGCTTGTTGCAGGTAAGCCTGAGATTAAGAGGACAGGCAGGTTACTCACTGGGAGGCATTTGCTCTCGTTTGCTCTTTTGCTCTCTCTCAATCCATGTATCACCCTGCCTCTTGTTTTATCTTTCAAACAGCTTCAGCTTCTGAGGTAGCATTGGCCTCAGCTCAGATCATTCACTCTCTCCCCTAGCTTAAAATACACCTGTCAAGCAAGCATAGTTGGTTTAAACCCAACATTAAAAGCAAGAATGGAGAATAGGAAAATCCAAATAACTGTGTGCTTTATATCAAGATACAGATAGAAGCAGCAAAAGTGGATAGTGCTATAGCATATCATTCGCTTGGGGAGAAGAAAATGGTGATGAGGGTCACAGATCTGAGCTACAAAAAACGTAAGTAGCTTAATATAAAGCCAATGCACTCCTGTGTTCCATGTTAGGTAAATGATGAAAATACTAGGCTGTTGGATGAAAACACAGACTACAAATGGAAAAGATGAATACTTACATCACTGCGTACATCTGGAGAAGGGTCCTGAGGATTGAGGCATGCATGGGTTACTTTGATAACATGCTCCAGCTTTCGTGGCTGTTCCTCAACCTTTGCAGCTAGAAAGAGTGTGGCAGGAGCAATAACCTAGTAATGGTGTGCAAGAAAAAAAAGACATTATGAATGCTGAAACTTATCGTGTGGCTTAGCTGTAAAGACTCACACAAACAGAATCAGAATAAGTCGTGTTGTTGTATGAAGTATAAACAGTTAGCCAAAAGGTGCACATAACAAACAATACTTACATTTCTGTGAAATCGGGTGAATGACTGGACCATGTAGAATCGGTGCATGTAGACAATGGCAGTATTTATAGTAAGCTGGGATCTAGTACATTGTGGTTAAGGACAACAATATGCATAACCTACTTTTGACAAGTCAAATCCTATACAGTGGCTGTATACAATGTAAAGTTAATGTGGCGGGTACAAGTTTCCTGTGTGAATTAACTACAAAGAGGCATAACTTAAATTTTAACTAATATTTGAACTTGTTGTAGTGTAGTAGTTGTAGCATATCACTAAGTTAGCCGGAAGCAACAGTCATTCAATGAGACATAATGGGTTAAAATTCTAAAAGTAAACCGTGGTACAGATACATTTAAAACTGATAGAACATTGTGTATGTAAACACAAGAATTGGTTCTTCTGTTTACCTTTTGTTCTCCACAGAAAACGAAAGCTAATGCTAACGTCCTGAAGGCCCGCCTAGTACAGAGGCCTTCGTGCCTCCTGTCCGGCGTAACAGGGCCGCTCATAGCTAGCAAGCTAACGTAAACTATCACAGACGCTGGTCATTATGCAGGCAGCCAAGTCGCCAAACCAGCACTTCAACAGGTAGGGATTATCATCGCCACTGAACTGCAAACAAACAAAACAACATTAAGAGGCAGTCAGCTATCTATGCAGTTGAACCGGCTTCATAGGCAGCTAAACTTCACTAGCTAGCAAGCTAATGTTAGCTAGGTGAGACGCAAGTCGTCCCTCGACAAAAGATACACATTGAGTCGCTGTCCCATGTCCTGGAGCAGGTTCGCTGCCTGTTGTCTGTAGGACAATTCCTTGTCAGGATCAAGTCCAGCGCGCCGAGATGGGCTGTTCTCGATCTGTTGTCGTGTGAAATACCATTTGTTATTGTTGCTTGCAGGGAGAGAAGGAAACGAAGCCGCCATTACTGAGAAGGACGATAGTTTAAAATTTCTGTGCGTCACAGGAACTTGCGTCATCAGAGAAGAAAATGTTACTGTCGCTTCTCTGGTTACCACCAGATGTCACCCGACGACCAGAATTTCATAATAGATTTAGGCCCGAGCTGAGGGCATTACTTGAGCCAACCCTGAGAAGCACCTTTCTTTTAATTTGGTCTCTTGTCAGCGTACAGTCTTCATTGCGCTGAAACAGCTTAATAAAATCTCAAGAGCAAACCCCAGGTTTCTGGTCCCCTAAAGCAAGATTTGGCTCCCAGGCCCACCTCCATCACCACCATTTGCAAGAAGCACAACAGAATTACATCCCCGTTTTGCAGCTGTGATCCTCCTTTTTGTGCTATCCTGTGGTCCTAATCAAATGTCACTTGACCCTTTTCTGTTTTACACATCTGACCAATGATCAAAACTAACTGTTACCAGGAAACGCGGAGACAAATCATTCACCCACAAATTTGTGTTTATGGATTACATGCATGTCAATGTAATACAAGGGATTTATGTCTAGACTTATTACTCCCCCAGATTACATGAAAAAATTAGTTATTTTTCTCATCATTGAGAATGTCCACGTGGAGTGATATGCTCTAAAAGCCGATCCCAGTGGTTACAATCCAGTAGTATGCAGATCAGTTATTAAAATAGGAAGCCAAAGAAGCAGATATCCAAAAAATTGAAAACGATTTATTTTAAATCACAAAATGTTACAAAATGGACAGAGAAATGAAGCAGTGTACAGTAATGAAAATGTTTTAGAAACAAAATCAGCATTAAAACCTACGATGATTTATTTACACTTTTCCAAATCTTTCAGCTCGCTTCAATTTCTTTGCCTGCAGAAAAAAAGAAAATACATTAACATGATGTCTCACTCTTAATTTAAATATTCATGAAAGACCCATACATTCTCTGATATCTTTATTTATTACAATGGTTCTCGACCCAGTACCACCTGTCTGCAAGTTTTTGTTCCGCCTCTACTCTTGCACAACTGATTCAGTTAAGGGCTACATATTTCCATGCACACCTTGTTCAGGTAGATCTGTTTCAACCAATCAGAAGCCCTTAACTGGATGCGCAAGAGCAGTGCTGGAACAAAAACTTGCAGACAGGTGGGACTGATTTGAGAACCAATGAATTATTGTATTGTCTTGATGATCAAATATAACCAACCACTGTTCTGGATTAATCAAGACAACAGGACAATACTGAAAAATGTCAAAGGTAGGGGAAAAAATATACCTCAATATCATCTGAACCAGCTGAAGCTGCACCTGTAATGATTCCAAACCTCTCCTTCCTTTTCTTCAGCTTTTCATCCTCTTCAACCTGGAAAACATAGTGGTAGTAATGAAGTGAATAAAAATCACTTTAATCCCAAACTAAAAGTCCAAAAGCCAAAACTAGTCATTGAAAAACAAAAAGTCCACTTGAGATAATTAAACCATGGATATACACTGTGGGGAATCAACCATATTTCACTCACTTTAATTTTTCTCACCTTTTGTGAAATGGATGAAACGTTCATGCCGAACCTTTCTGCTCTCTTCTTCAGCTGCTCGATATCCACCTTTGTTTTAGACACAGGGAAGAACATTTCAATAAACCGTCTCTTTATTAAATGAATGGGGTAAAAAAAGTAGCAGCTAAATGACAAATATTTTCAACACTTACTGCTTTACTGTTTGCAACAAGACCTGTGTGGGAAAACGACAATGGATAACGTGAATGGGTAAGGCATAGGACAGGAAAGAATCGTTATTAGTTTCATATTATTATGACATGTCTTTTATTAATATAACATCAGAAACTGTTATTCATTTGCTCTCATTCCAGCCAGTCCGCCTCTTGGTGTATGACAACTGGCAGCCAGCACAGACACACTGATTACAAACGAGCTCAGAACAAAACAACAGAAATGAAAATAAATTTTGTGAAGAGACGCTTGATTTACAGACCTGGAGAGGGACTTGAAGCCGTGGGTAAGCCAAACCTGGAGAGAAGGAGCATATTCCTTTCAACACAGATATGCGCATTCACATTTGCATAATGAAAACTGAGAGAGCGATTGTGCTTCAACATAATGGGGAGGGTCTGACCTTGCAGCACGAACGGCCTTCTTGCTTTCAGCTGATGCAGGCAAGTTGAAACGCTCAGCTCTCTTCTGCAGTCTCTGATGACAGAAGGTTAGCATTTAAAAATCAGTAGGTGCACAAACATTGCCTGAAACTGCAGGTGCAGAGCCCAAGGTTCCTCTGATATAATATTTAAAGGCATTTTGTATCTCCTATATGTATTTCATATATTACATGCTCTTGGGTATCACAGTGAACATTCCAGAAACTTGTCAGGCCTAATTCATCAACTCAAACCCTAGACATGATCTTACCAGTGTGACTACATTTCAATCACTAGTTATAAATGTATTTGTGGGGAAAAAGAGCACACACTTGTTAGATTGGTCATCATGTCTACTTGTTACTTTAGAGTTAGTAACTGTGCAAGCAAATAAGTCATACATACTTCACTTGCAGATGCCGGAGGAGATATCTTCACCACTTTCTTTTCAGCAGGTCTGAAGAAAACACCACAGAGAAAAATTAGATGAACTAATCTAGGATAAACATTTTAGTGATGTAACTAATTAATAGAAGATTTGTTATCCATGAATGTTAAAAGAAAAACATACATCGCCAAAGGAAAAACACACACACACACACACACACACACTCATTAATGAATGTTTATCCCCCTTTTCAGAGGATTTTTTCCCCTGCAAGTTATTATTTTCCAGCAAATAAGAGTCCCCAGAGTAAAAAGTGAGAGGTATGGGTAGACAAAATGATTAGAAACTTACAGCTCACACTCAAGAGATGGAGGATCCTTGATGGTTTTCACGTTGGGGGCACTTTCAACTTTCGTAAAGTCCTAAAGGCAAAAGCAGAAACATTAACCGTTATTCCACAAAAAGTAAAATGAGGTTTGCCAGGGGATGCTCAAAAGCCAAGGGAACATACAGTGAAAAAAATTTATGTCATCAAATACAGAATTTTGCAGGTTCATCTAATATAAAATGACTTTACCTCTGTGTCCTCTGCCAAAACTTCGTCGTCTATGTTCACATCCACATCTTCCTCTGTCATTTTGATTACGGAAGAGAAAGTGAGAAAGAGGGAGAGGCATAGAAAAATCAGTGGTTTCATCAAAAATGGAACGCAAAAAGACTGGAAAAAGAACAGGATACAGTGGCTCCAACAACAACCACAGTTAACATGCATCATCTATCTGGATTGAATTTTTTCTGTTTCAGCTGCACATACACTTACAACTTATTTTAGAAATGCATGTACACCATGCATAATAAAATCTGATTTTCCTTTCTTTGGTTAAAATGCAGATTGCTGTCCATGTGACACCCTCATCTACATCCTTTAAAAGGTCACCAACATACTGTTTCCCTATGCACAAGTATCCTTTCAATACATATTTGACAAATATTTTTATATCCAAGCTGGTTGTCACCTGTTTGATTTAATTTATTTCCATTTCCACAGTTGACACATGTGAGCTGGAGAAGCATGGTACTGACATTTTGTTAACACAGCTAAATGCTTCCTCAGTGGATCAATTTCCTGAGTTGCTCTATGTCAAGCGGAGACACATTCACTTTGCATTTAGACTTTGTTTTTAATGTGGTCAAATGCATTTTTACCCCCCCAAGGAAGTAGTCTGGGTGATCACACTTTTGTTTGTCTTAGGTCCAGATTTAAGAGGAGGTCATTTTGGCTGCTTTGTGGGGAATTGAGCCTCACCATGTTCATCCAGGTAAGCTTGCAGCCGGGCAATCAGCTCCCCTTTGTTTCCTTTGGTGTCAAGGCCCCTTGCCTCGCATTCCTGCCTCAGCTCAGCAAGCTACAACAGCAAAACACATGGTTAGGGTCCTGACCAGAAAGAGGTCACTGCAGCTTTGAAGCAACTACCAACATTCACCCATCTTCTATTGCTTTTTTCATTTCTCTATTTGATTCTTCATCGCCACTGTCAGTGACACTACACGTTATATCAACTTGTAATACAGCTAAGTATTCTAGGAGTCAGAGAAAGCCGTCTAAAGACGTTATTACACCAACTCACCAGAGTAGGCATTGCGGCACGGGGACGCTTTATCCGTGTGTAATCAAAGGAGCAAAACAGACCATTCACATGAAATGTAACTCTATGTCTGTTTAGACCACAAACTTAACTCATTCACAGCTCCTCAATAACTTTACGTCTTCTGTTCAAATACGCTAGCACTCTTTAGCTAGGTCAACGTTAGCTAAATGAAAACCGCGAACACACGCCGGTCTGACAAGTTACCCAGCCCACCCCGTAAATACATTCTCCAATTTACACTACTCAGTTCCACCGTCTGATACAGCAGCTGACAAAAATTATAACATATTCTTCACTCTTCACCTAACCTAATCCCAGTTATAAAATAGATATGTATAGTATTACCAACCTTCAGCTTTTGGAGCTCTATTACTTCGGCCATCTTTCTTTGTTGTTGGAATAACTTCCTCCAATCAAGATGGAGCTCCTTTACTTCTGAAGCCCTCCGCTGTATCTCAGTTTTCCACAGCGTCACCTGCTGGATTGATGGGCAAACTACCGTCATTTTAGTCCCACTGCAAAACATGGAAGACAATTCATAGCCATCGATCGTTTAATTCGAGGGACAATTTAAGATAGACCTGTTAAAATAACGTCAGTGTTTGTATAAACTAGAATCAAAATCTGTAGTAGTAATCTGTATTCCTAGACTAGTGCTATGTAACATTAGTTTCGATGATTCAAAATGCATAAACGCACGAATAAGAATTCTGAGTAAATGAGTAAATGACTACTTTCTTAGGTATTATAGTACAAGGAAACGCAATGTAGTTTTACAATATAATAAAAAAAAAGTCTAATTTAAATCAGCCGTTTAATATTTATTTAAATAGCACATAAAGCGGTTACATTATTATTGTTATTGTTGTTGTTGTTATTATTATTATTATTATTATTATTATTATCATTGTTATTATTATTATTATTTAATTTGGAGGATTATTCCTCGACGTCTTTACTCTGCGAGATGAGGTAGTTTCCATGCTCTAGTTTTCCTTTGTACGTGTCTCATAGGAAGAGAAAAGACAAAGGAGACCAGCTGGTCCAGATTCTTGTTGCCTAGCAACAAGCTACTAAACATAACTCACTGCGCATCAGTTTGCAATCATGTACGATGGACGAGGGTGTGTCCACGCGTAAAAAGGTGCTGCTTTCCTTTCCTTTCCTTTTCATTTCACTTTCTCACAAACCACTTTCTAAATCACTGTAGTTTTGATTGTTTTTAGATTGCTAAAAATCAGAAAGCGGACTGAAAACGCAAGGTTATCCTAAAATATGCCAGTGTCAAAATAGGCTTAGCATTCCAGTTTTTGGATCAGTTTGCTGTTGTGTTCTTTCAGAGGGCAAAGAAGAGGAGGGGGGGCTCTGAGGCTGCAAAGCCTAAATGGTTTCATCTTCCACAGTTGCAGCCTAGGCCCATTAAACCCTCTGAAGAAAAACTGCCATCAGTTTTGACCACATTCTCTGGCATTACAAAAATCCCCGTGAAGCCTGGCTGCCCAAACGTCCTGACCAGGTCAAGTCTGGGTCAAAAGGTAGCTAACGTTAGCTAACGCCTGTTCCGTTGGATGGATAAATACACATGTACATTTACAATAGTGGTAGGACATCATAGCAAAACATTAGAAGAAATTTTAATTTTATAACAATGAACTGGATGAAGAAAAATGTAAAATTAATACATTGTTTTATATAGTTGATTACAATTAATGCTCCTATCACAATAAAATATAACATTAAGATGTTTTACAGAGACAATTTTGCACCAGAGCCAAAACTGGAGCTAAAAATCAATTTTACTGACTACTGCAATTAAAGGTTTAGGGGAGACGCTATTTTTGCTTCAGAATTTACAGTTGTGTGAAAATATTGCAACTCCAGCTTTGGTGCTTTTTGCGTGTTAACCCTAATAGAAAGATTAGAAGGTTCTTTATGGGTTGACAAAGCTGTAAAACCACTTGACCCTCCAAAAGCCTCTCTAAATCTACTGGATAAACCTAAAAATGCATGATAGTCAGGGGGAAAATAAAGTTGTTTTTCTCGCTTACTGAAAAGTAAACAAGTTGGGAGATAACGTTTTCATTCAATTAGCTGATATGCACTGTGCAGTCCACTGTGTCTGCGTGACACAGTGGATTGAGCTCTCATTGTCAATCATTCTGAATTGTCACCAGCTTTATCAGGCTTCGGCCGATTTCAACCTCAGCGACCCAAACTGCCATGTTATGAGCGTGAGCTACAACAGCCTGCATGATCCCTGCCTAAGTAAGTACTACCATCAGAGGAGTATGCATGAAAAGCTGAAGAGGGAAAACTTCATCACTGAAGATGACAGAGTGAGTGACAATCAATGCACTTACTATAGGGGAATAATTACAAGTTGATAGGAGAAAAAAATGCTAATATGAAAATACCTCTGACTGCATTCCCCTCGAAGGTTGTGTGTTCATTAAAGGAATACAATTCCTACAGACACTACATGGACACTATTAAAGGGGACCTTGACAAGACCTACACAAAAAAGATGGTACATTATCCATTTTTATTATTGTCAAAAAATGATATGATAAACAATGAAATGATAAACATGACGCTTATCTGTACACAAGTTCATTCAAACTGTAATTTGCTCCATTTTAGAGGGAAAAGATGCGGATACTTTTAATACTGCAAGAGAATGGGTATATTCCACAGCATGTCACGCTTGCTGAAATGAGAGAGTACTTACTGAGGATTGATGCTCAGAACCAAAGCCTCCCTCAGTTGGCCAGCACTCCCTGGTAACTAGAGACAGTTAGAGCTACCTTTGTGATATTTTAAAATTGGAAATGTGACAGATTCTCTTACAAAAAGATTGCTGGGATGAACATTACACTTGTAATGGAATACTTGTAATATTAGAAGTACTGTCCATAGGTGTTCCTTTCATAAAAATCAAACAAACATAATAAGTTATTCAACCATACATGTTTAAGGTCTAAATTGGACCTGTGATGGTAGTGGTGTGTATGAAATCTATTATATAAACATTTATGTTGTATATCTTAGGGGACCTCAAATAAAAGAGATTTTGGAAGCTGCAGGTTGCACAAAGAGAGAGACCATTCTCTATAAGCAACTGGTAGGAATATAGCATACACACGATGTAATATACATAACAATTCTGATCAAATTACTGATAAATTATCTTCTAACACACACACGCACAAACACACACACATATATAAAGACATATAATTAAAGCCACCATGTTCTGATTTGTCCATAGTATAAAGAGAATTGGATTTCAAAGGTACAATCCCAACTGATGATCATTGAAAAGGAAATGAAGGCAGAGGTCAACAAGGCCAGATACCTGAAGGAAGCCAAACATAGGCGTGATAAGAAGGTGAAATTAATTCACATTTATCTATCTTTCTATCTGTCTATCTATCTATCTATCTATCTATCTGACATATTCCTATGGCATGCTATGATAAGCACCTGTTTAAAAAAAACAACTTTAGATATCTTTTGAATCTCTCCTTTTCATTCCTACAGTCTCCCTTACAGAAAAAGACCATAATGGAGCAAAAAGTTGCCATCCAGAAGAAGATGGAAGAGACACTCAAAAACCTGCAGCATGAGAGGTCCAAAGATCAGTGTAAGAGTTTAGAGTGAACGATGTTGAGCTGTTCATACTCGCCCATCAGCATAATGTTTTGGAAGGTCACATGTCAATCATCACTCCTTTCTGTTTAAATCAAAGCCCATTCCTGTTATCAAGTGGCTCCACTGTCGTTTGAAAGCCTTATTTCACTGGAAGGTAAGGTTACTTCATGTGATGTTTTCTATCTGAAGCTTCCTGGCTGCTGTACATTTGTTAATGAATGAGCAATGTCAGAACTTCGGTGAACATGATACTGTGGTGTTTGTGGCAGAACCGGCCTTGTTAAGGTCTTTGCACCCCAGAAGACTGAAACCTCTGTCACACATTCCAAAAACAACGAGCAACAAGATTATGACCAAGGTGGAGGATATCAAAACAAAGGTAGATTAACATTATGTGCATCATTTGAGAAGAACATAGAAAACTACTGAAGTTTCAGCTGCAAAAGCAGCACTGTGGTTAGCACATAGAATTGACATAGCAAACAAAATTGTTTGAACATTGTATTGCAAACCCTACAGAGTTAGAATTTAGTTATGCTTTATATCAAAATTCTTGAATGATATGTTGTAAATGTACATACATGATACTGTTTTTTATTTTATTTATTTATTTATTTATTTATTTTGCAGAATATCACAAAATTCCGTCATCATCAAGAAAACAGCACTATAGAAATAGACATGGATCAAGTCTTTGAACAGAAAGAGCAAGCCTGCCAATCAAAAATGCCTTTCCAGAGGGGGAGCGGAACAATGCTGGATAGGGGCAGCAGCAGCGTTACAGAGGATGTGAAGGAGTGTCTAAGTCAAAAGACCCCTGGACACCCAACATGTGACAGTGACATTAAGAGGAGCATTGAAATGTATGAATCAGACAAGACAGCACACACACTGATTCAAGAAGCTTACTCAGACTTAGATATTATTGCACATGATCACATCGACACTGCTTATGACTACTTCCCATACCAGCGAGAAGGAACCGAGTCTATAAAGGGTATTTTATGTCCAGATGGAGCTGATGACACCTTCTCTGTACAAAGATCACTCCCAGTGAAGTCAGAAGATATAGCCACAGGACTGCCAGACCTCAATCTTGACATATTTTCCCCTCAGTCATGCGAGTTATCACTGTCAAAAGCCTTTGCTAGTGGCTCATTATACTCTTCAGATGTTTCAGAAGATGACTTGATGTGTGCGCTAGAAGAACCCATGTCCAGAGGAGGGGTGTCACCTTTTGTCAGTCAAATTGCTATGTGCAGTCTGTTAGAGGCCAGTTTGACGACTAAAGTTGATAGGTCAACATTCACCTCAGTCTGCCTGTCTGATGTCATGGACGACAATGTAAAGACAAAGGAAGAGAAGTCTACAACCACTTCACCTTGGCTGTTTGATTCCATGGAGGACAATTTGTTGACCATGGCTGACAAGTCTACATCTACTTCACTTTGTATGTCTGATGCAGTGGAGGACAGTTTGTTGACCAAGGCTGAGAAGTCTACATCTACTTCACCTTGTAAGTTAGATGGTGTGGAGGCCAATTTGCTGACAAAGGCTGACATTTCTACATCCACTTCACCTTGTCTGTTCGATCCCATGGAGGACAATTTGTTGACCAAGGCT
>OMKZ01026441.1:0-34142 GCA_900302535.1 Neoniphon sammara
AGTCAGACTACAATACACATCAAAGTAGGTTTTGACTTCAACATATTTTGCCTAAGATCTATGGCTAACAAGTAGAATGTATACCTGTGTGTTTCCCCCAAAGCCTCTTATCCATCCCCAGATGTTCATGGAGGATGAGGCAGGTTGCAGCAGGCCTGGAGCAGATAGGTCCTGAATGTGGCCAAACTAGGGATCAAACCCTCGTCCCAGATGGGGAATGACCTCACTGACCAGACCTTCCTGCCACGCTGTGACATTTTGGGAGGTTGGGTGCAGCAGATTCTGACATACATACAGTATATCCATTATTTTGGAATCCATCTGGCAAAAATGGATCTACTGCATCATATTGAATGTAATGGTATATTATTCCTCAGCTCTTCTGTTAATGTTACATCTAAAAATTAATGAAGCAGTCCATGTAAACAGCATCACACCTTGAATACATCTTATAAAAGCTTTAAAACGTGGAGCTTGAGCTGGTTTTATGTTTATTGCAATACCTTATTTTTGGTTCTCTGTGTGTGAAATCTATTCTTTGCTAGACAGGCGGCAGTTTCAAGCCTCAGGCCATTGGAAGAAGATCTGAATATCAAAAATATCTTATAGGCTGTGTGTGTATTGACATCATATCTCCATCTAAGGAGGTGGGGCAGACAGAACAAGAGTGACAGTGAGATGTAGCTTGTGAGACGTTAGCCTAGAAGTGATGAGTCAAACCAACATATATGATAATGTCCGAACTCATGGTAAGGTTTTCATGGAGTTATTTTTTAAAGAATCTATTCAATCTAGCCATTGATTGACTCCCTTTCTCTTGATCTAATCTTATCATCCCCCTCTCTCTTTGTCTCACCATCTATTTCTCAGTCTCACTCTCTCTCTGAACTCACGTGGACTCACTCAGCCAAACTGGCCAGCCGCCAACAACAGCCAGCCAGACACACAGACACACAGATGGACAGACAGAAAGGCAGACAGGGCAACGTAACCCGCAGCATCTTCTTTTCCCACCACCACTGCCATCACAGCAGGACGTATGCTTCATTTAACCTGCCACAGATGCCAGGGGCTGCTGCGGCGCCAAACATGCCAATTCATCACATGCAAGGCAAACAAGCTCAGAGGGACCAGAAGCACTAAAATTGTAATGTCTTAACTCATTTGAGGAGCCTATTTAGGACTGAAACTGCTCAAAGTTGATTGACATTTGGAGGTTGGGGTTGGTAAGACTCGGTTGTCTCTGCTCATGGAGGGGCTAACCATACTGAAATCTATTCGTTTTTCTCTCTTTCCACACCTCAGTTTCAGTAAAATTGATATATTGTGGGTACATTTACACATGCAAAGGACATAAGTGTTTGTTTTAAGGGTAGATAAAATGTTCTGCTCTTTGTCTCCTCCCTTCCACTTTTACACACTGGTCTACATTTCCTGCCAGTGACTCGGTCGCTCCGTTGGCTCTGAGAACTATTGCTTACATAGTGTTGCCGGATAGAGAATGGGGCAACTCATGCATACAGCAGGGGAGCGACAGTCAGTCAGTCTGTCAGTTACACAGACAGACAAACACACATGCATGCACACACCCACGCACAAAGACAGAAAGGGACACATAAACACACACACTCCGGCCTCAGTGCCAGTGATAACATAACTTGGTGAACCCATCTCCTCATTTCCCGTGTCCCCAGCCACAGTTGGTTCTGGCACTGCAGCTTCCGCAGGCAGCTCCAGGCAGAGACATCAGTGCAGGACTGTATCCGCTCTAGGTGTGTGATCTGCTTTCTCTCTCTATCTATTCCCACATCCCAGCCCGCCCTAGTGCCCCTCTCGCCCTTTGCCAGGCACAGAGGAAGAAAAGAAAATGAGAGCAAGCCAGTTGGTCAGCGATCCATTTAGAAAGGTAAATGTAAAAACCCAGTATCTGTGTACCAATGGCTCCCTAAGGAGCACCAGCCTCATCCCCTGACTCTGAGCCCATTTGTTCAACATGCGCTCCAAGAAGAAACTGATCAATGTCTATTGTTTTCTGCCGTAGCATGTCCTTACCAGGTCTCAGAAGACAGAGAGGTCGTGAGGTCAACACGTCATCCTGTGTAGGACAATTGATTGGAAATCCAATTAACTGTCTAAAAAAGACAGACTGTCAAATTTGGACTACAGGTCTTGTTTG
Source organism: Neoniphon sammara (assembly GCA_900302535.1). Lineage (NCBI taxonomy): Eukaryota > Metazoa > Chordata > Actinopteri > Holocentriformes > Holocentridae > Neoniphon > Neoniphon sammara. Next base: position 2,177 of record OMKZ01026441.1, read on the forward strand.
GCCTCCATGACAACAGTTACAAAGACCAACATTAAGCCACTGTTCCAATACTCAGGCTATTGCAACATAGTCTTTCACGTTTATGCACTGATTAGAAGTGGTTCGCTAAGGTAATGTAATATCAAAATAAATGTAATATCAAAATTACTACTAAAGAACGCCAAAAGAAGTCAGCATATGATCACCACAGCCTGTCATCAGAACATCAGCCCCTTGATTTATCCTGTCTGTCACACTTGGACAGTCACACAGTGCTTGATTCAACCCTTTCAGAGCAAACGCTAAAAAGGCTTTCATTGAAATGTTGTGTTTGAGCTAAGCACTTGCCAGGATGAGGCAGAGGAGCACTGATGTGATGTACCCTCACCTCCTCCTCCTAACACATACTAAGGGTCCACAGCAGGTGATGTAGTGAACTTATATGTGATGTAAGGTGGACAGGTACTCATTTTGTCTTGTCACATTGGTGCAGAGACATATCAGTTTGCAGCATTTAACAATACATTTTACACAGAACCTGACTGTAATAGAAACATTAACACTAAAACTGGGGCTGAGCAAACATACATCACACACCATGTTTTGATACGAGTAATTATACTCCTCAATTTCATCATTAGTGTTTCTAATATTTACTTGCCCTGGGCTCTCAGCATCAGCTGTCATGGCAGCACATCCAGTGTCATTTTGCTGAGCGGTTCAAGCTTTTGTCTCATCAGAGCTCATAAAGCTTGGAAGCAGTGGCAATATTAAAAGCAATAAATCCTAGCAACAGTTAATTCTTTAATGATAAAGTTGGCAACAAAATTTTTCCTTTTCCTGTTCTTTTCTAATTCTTCTTGTACCAAAAGGGGTGCTTTTGAACAATAACAAATTGATAGTTCTGTTCTTGTCTTTTGCAGGGTCCTCTGGCAGCCAAGGCCTAAGGCAGCTGGTTACTTCTGCCAGCTGCCTTATAAACATGATATTAACACGTCTCTAACCCAGCATGGACAACATCTGTATGTCTGTCACTTCTTCTTTCTGGCTCAGTTACTCCACCCTGTGGCCACAGAATGTACCCTACACTCATATGACAGGTGTGTACATATGTACACACACACACACACACACAAACTACCTGTGTAGCTTGCTCCTTTTCAGTCATCTTCCCATTCTGATCTCTCAACCTTTTGTCACTTGAAAAAAACTTACTTGAACTGTACTATTCATAATCCCAATAGCATTGAGATCCTACCAGAACAAGCATTTTCTCAGCCAAGTTCTTCATTTACTGTCATTTTGAAAGTACAATCATTATTCACGTTGTGCTATCAAGTATCTGTGCTGAAAAGCCCCATTTGCACATAAAATATGACATCAGTGGTGTGGAAAATAAACCAAGAGCAGACAAGCTATGAAGCAGTTCAGAAAGTTTAATTGGAAAGCAAGTGAGAAACATTCCCGTAAGCCAGTGTGATCACTGGCATTACTGATTATTTACACAGTGATCAATACCATTGATCAGTGTCTAAATGATGTGAACTTGTGCATGTAGGGGAAAAAAAGAACATTCATACAACTATAATAAAATGCAGAGCTGCTTTCAAATTTTGCTGCCAAATTGAATTGAAACAGAAGTTAAAAAATCAGAATATAAAAACAGGGACCTATAGAAAGTATGTCATCAAATTTGTTTTCTATATTGTGACTACAAAAATCTATAATATGAAACAGAGCGAGACAGATAAAGTCAAAGTTCAGTTAGCTGCCGTTAGTAATCAGGTCAATATGTTACAGGATTAGGAAATGTGAGATGTGGCACAGCAGTTTTTACTGTACATATCATCCTCTGTACAACTTTCAAACTAGAGACCCGATCTCTCACACACTCTGACACAAGAATAGTAAAACAGAAAAGAAAATCCAAACAAACAACAGATGGTTACAGTCAAAGAGAGAGAACATGAGGTACAGGAACAAGCACACCGCTCTTCCAGAGATCAGAAACACACCTGGCTCTGTTTACACTCACAACCAGCATTTATGAAAAAAAAAAAAAAAGATAAAAACAACCCTAATGTCAGGTTTCATTTCAAAACATTTAAAACCCATTTTAGAAAAGAAAAGAAAAAAAAGTTTACTGGTATTTTGAAAACAGAGGATTGTATACTAAAAACAGGATTAAATACAGACTGTATGAAAAGTAGTGCAATAACAGATTCACTCATGGTGACTTATCAAGTGCAGTGCTGGAATTTACTTTTTGGTGTACACACTCAGCCTCAACCTGTCTTACCTACTTCAGCTAACGATTTCTTACATTTCACACAATGATTTTTAGCAACCCACAAAGAGGGGACGTCCCTCTACTATGTGTAGACTTTTAGCTTTATAGCAAAAGCAAAGGTTTTTCTAGTCCATAAAGAGTCAATGATGCTGTGCCCAAATGGTATAATTACTAAATCAAAACACAATAACATTTACCATTGGTGTGTGAGAAGTTGAATTTTTTTCTATCAAACTCCATTGCAGCTGTGCTGGAGATATACCTACATGACCAGAAATCCACAGGTATTAGAAAATATATGCCACTAAGCAGTGAAAAGAACCCTGAAATTCACTTACATCGCCAATAGCTGGTTTATGCCTGTGTTAAAAGATAATTATGGTTGTTTTCCTTATAGTTGTTTGCCTTATTCTCCATGTTGGAGAATAAGGCCAATCACTCACCATTATAACTAGAACTTAGAAGATTAGGACAAGGTTGAAAATGACCAGAATTGTCCTTTAAAGCGTTTTAGGGTGGATATTTGCTTTAAAAAATAGTGTGTTTACCTATAGTGTCTAGGAGTATGCATGTGTATCTTTCTGCTGAATGTGGAGTATAAAAGGTGTGTGTGTGTGTGTCCATCTACTGAACTTGACAGTTCTCTCCTTGCTGTGCTTGTTCTCTTAAAGCCTTTTGTCGTTTCTCTTTCTGTTCCGGTGTTTTCCGTAAACTCAGCGAGCGACGACCACTTTTCTCCTCACAGCAGGGGGACGTGGACATCATGCCAGAGCTGTCAGTCGTAGAGGCAGCCATACCGGCAGAGGGACTCTGGAGGGACAGGGGCCCCAAAACCTGTAAAGATGTTGAGTGAGACGAGAAGAAGAGAACAAGTGAGAAATGAGCATGAGAGGGAAAGAGAACAAACAGAAAGGAAGTAAGACTGGAGAATTTGGGACATTTCAAGGAGCAGCTATTAGCAGCTATTAGCAACATTCATCACTTTGGGTTGGTGTTACATGGGTACTATTTGCAGTGTAGAGGCACCATGAGGCTTCAGCAGGCTGGAGACAGACAGAGTGGACTCTGCTGGGCTAAATTAAGCATTATAACATCACCCATCTACACCCATCTTATGACCTTCAGCTGCATGAAATATAAAAACATTTTTATACATTTCATTATGGAGTTAGGAAGCAACCGCTCTGATCACATCTGACAGGTGGGTGTTCGTCCAGCTGTTTAATCAGTATGCTGCAAGAATCTCACATCACATATCACAAAAACATGCAACCTCTCAGCAACTGAGAAAAAGTGTGTGTGTGTGTGTGTGTGTGTGTGTGTGAGTGAGAGAGTGACAAATACAGTGTGACAGTTTATGTTAGCATCAATGACTACCAAAGGACTGCAGTTAATTCACATTCAATATATTAAAAGAATTAACAGAAACTCCAATTTATTTGCTCATGATTCAGCATCCATCCTTGCATATTTCTCAACAGGCTGCTTGCAACAACCTTCCATGTGCGAAACTTTCTTCATGTCACAAAATGTGGCTCCTTAACTAATTTAGGTTCAGCTGAATTGAACCCAGACATGCCTTCCATAATAACTGCTGTGTACCTTTGTGCTGCTTGCCTTGCTGTCAGGTGCTGGTGTGTGAGCAGTAGCAGTGATGGCAGACTGCCTTGAAGCCAGCCGAGGGCTACAGCGCCTCACTGTGGTCCTTCTCATGATGAACGGACTGGCCTCCCCTTGAGGAATATCAGCAAACCCTGTGTGTAAACAGTTAAAGCAGTCAAAACACAAATGTCGAGACTAAAACATCCTGAAATAAATGGCTGTCCTTCTTTGTCTCCTGTCTCCTATCACTCTATTTTTGCTCCCAGATGAAGAAGAAAGGGAATCTTGAAGTTTAATTTTAAATTTAAATGTAGCAATTCATCTGGACTTACGTAACAGACTGACTGTATTCAAAATTAGATACCAAAAACAGACAAACTGTCCTTTTACCTCCCAAAGGAGGAACAATGACTTAATTTTCTGTCTAAAGAATGATACTAAGTGATGAAACCCAGTGAGTACTCATTTTTGTGTGTTCGCTCCCATCTCTACTCACACTCACCTTTCTGCACCAGTTCAGGAAGTCCCTCTGGCCTGAACTCCTCTTCCTGTTCACTTCCTGGTTTGGGCGTGGTCGCGATTGCAGCGTTGGCCCTGATCCTCTTTGTCAGGTTGTGCAGTACCTCCTGGGCACTGTCTTTACCACTGATGTCACTGTGACCCCGTTTCCCTGGAGACGACCCTTGAAGAAAACTCTCAGAAGCTGAAGGCGCCATGTTCTCAGCGTTGTCATCAATTATTTCCTCCTGCCGGTTGGAGGCAGACTTCCTGCCTGAGCGCCGGCGGCTAGCCTTGTCAGTGCTGCTGGAGTGGATGCTAATGACATTAGCATTTGCAGTAATGTTCTGACTGTTAGTGTGATTAGCTTTTTGGCTAGCAGTGATCTGTTCCAGGCGTGTTGTCAGTGTATCATTGGTCTCTTCTAGTTTGTGGACTCGGACCATCAGGCTGCAGTATTTGTCCATGCTCTCGTCGGCCTCCCTGCTCCTCTCCTCCAGCTGTTTGTTAACTTCTTGCAGCTCCTTCATTGTCTCCTCCAGCTCCCTGTCCCTCTCTTGTAATTCGTTCTTCCTCCCCTCCATGGCTGTCTTCAGATCCTCCACCTCTTTGTGTTTTTCTTGTGCCTCATTCTTTTTCTCCTCCAGGGCAGTCTTCAGGTCATCCACTTCTTTCTTTCTCTCCTCTGCCTCCATCCTCAGCTGGTTCAGCTCAGTCTGAGCTGCCTCACTGCTCTTTCCATCTGCTGTAACAACAAGAAATAGTCCATTTATACAAGTCTATTCAACTGTACCTTCTAGAATTTTAATCTTCATGTTACCAGGTTGCCAACATAAAAGAAAAATACAATAAGTGCAAGGCAAGGAATGTAATGGCCAATCTTCAATGGGAAAAGGGGCCAGTTAATATTTGTGTTTGAAAAGGGTCAAGCTTAACCCCAGCTTATCAATACCCTGGGTAATTTTGTCCTAAATTATGCATTCTTTCAAATTTTTCTAATAGTTCATCTTACAGTAACAATAAATTGTTACCTGTTATTAAATTGTTGGTGTAAAAACATGATAAATGCTGAATGAATCAAGAAAAATGAATCGAGAAGTGTAATTGTAGTCTGTGTGTGTGATTGTGTATGTGTGGACCTGAGAGGTTTAGCATCATCTGCTTCTCCTGCTCCAGCTGTTTGCAGCTCTTCATCCAGAGATTCATCTTACTGAGGGCAGAGTCTCTTTCTTTTGCCAGACGAGTGGTGCGAGACGACAGCTCTGAGACCTGGGACAGAGGGGCAGAGTATATTAGTGAGGCACAGATGAGCAATACAAAGTAAAGTTTCTTCTGTTGTATAAAGTAGCTGTGTCTGTGTTTGACAGGCTACCTACATAGGTTTCCTGTCCAAATTTCATCTTTTATGAGCCTTAATTACCTGACTAGATTGGAGCATTTTGAACTATAAGTCAATATGATGCAAAATATAGTTGGGCAAAATATAGTTGGGCAACCTGTCATTGATGCCATATCAATTTATAGTTTATGCTTCACAGAAATCACAATATTTGAAACACAACAGGTTAAATGAATTATTGTAGAGGGTCTACAACCTCCTAAAATGTTGTTTACTGAGGCTGAGCAATCATTTTGTTTTCTGCAGGTTTCAACATTTTCTGCCACTGCTAAACTTTTCAAGACCAGGAAATTATCTGATTAAGTTACTGTATGTTTCCAGACTTTCAAGAGATCAAGACCCGAGTAGACATCCTATTGTGAAGTAAGTAATTTGGGACTATCTTTGTGTGTGTGTGTGTGAGAGAGAGAACATATACCTGCTCAGTGAGCTGTGAGATGGACTTGTTGTGTGTTTCCAGCTGTTTCTCCAGAGAGGAAACTGTGGACAGAAGGTTCTCCTGCTCCTCTGCTAGTTTGTCTCTCTCCCCTTCTGCCCTCTCCTTCTCTTTCTCCAGTGAAGAAAGCGTTGAGCTAAGGTTATCTCTTTCTTCTTTTATCAAGATAAGGGAAGACTCCAATGTTTGTTTTTCACCCTCTAACTTCACTTTCTCCTCCTCTGCTCTTTCTTTCTCTTGTTCTAATGAAGAAAGAGCAGAATGCATGTCCTCTTTCTCCTTTTCTGTCAAGCAGAGGTTAGAATGAAGCTGCTCTTTCTCTTCCTCTAGGGATGAAAGGGCAGAGCGCAAGTTATCTCTCTCTTCCTCTACTGAGGAAAGCGAGGAGTGCAGTTTCTCCTTTTCCTCCACTAGTCGCCCATTCTCACCTTCCACGCGTTCTTTTTCTGCCATGAGAGAAGAGATGTTTTCTGAGGCCTCTCTCTGATCTGCATGCTTCCTCTTGGTCTCTCTTTCCAACCCCTCTCTTTCTTCCTCTTTAGTTTTTATGACTGCTTTAAGCACCTGGATCTCTTCCTCTAAATGTTTTGCACGGGTCTGCAGGCTCTCTCTCTCTTTCTCTCGCTCCTCTGCTTGAGCCCGAAGACTCTCTCCTTCTCTCTGCCACTCCTCTAACGAACACTGCAGATGCGCTCTCTCTTTCTCCAGCTCTTCCAGCAGAGACTGCATCCTCTCCTTGTCCCCCTCTGTTTCTGAGTTCTTTTGTTCAAGGGAGATCTCTCTCTGCCGGGACGCTTCCAGCTGGGCCTGAAGGTCATCCACACGTTGTATCTGTCTTTCTGCCTCCTCCCTCATCCCTTTCTCCAGCTCCTCCACCCTGCACTTCTGCCTCTCCTCCTCCTCTCTTCTAACCATCTCTGCTGTCTCCATCCCTCTCTCCAGCTCCTCCTTGGTGGCCTTCAGTTCCTTAATCTCCCTGTTTTTATTTTCCAGCTCTCGCTCCATGCGCTGTTTCTCAGATCTCAGGTTGTCTAGCTCGGCAGATATCTCTGACAGTTTCTCACTGAGCTCTTTCTTCTCTTCTTCCACCTGGGAGTGGAAATGTGAGGATGGCAGGAGAGAGGAAAGGTGAGCGGCAGATTGTCAAAGGAGACAAGACAGAAAAGGGCAAAGTAGAGAATAAGGGGGGAGAAGGAAGGGAGAGCAGGAGAGGAGGGTAGTTGGGAAGAAATGGGAGGAGAAATTTAATTCATTCATTGCTAAATTGAAATTATCTGTCATATGACACTATTAGAACATAGAAAACATCGCCCAGACATGGCAAAGGGCATCAAATAACCAAAAATAAAAAACAATATGTAGGTACCTTTCTCTTCTCCTCCTCCATCTCCTCCAGCTCAGTCTTGGCTGTCTCCGCCTGTATATAGATAAACAATAGTGGATAAATTCCTGTGAAACTGTGGAAAGATCCATCATCTGATCAATCTGAGGGTCTTAAGCAAAACTGAATATCTGAATTTGACAAATTATGCTGAATGGGTGGATATAAGAGAACACATCTGGTTTTAAAGCAAAGGTTTTGCCCGCTGAATTGTCTGACTGCAAAACATGGCTTATTACACAATTTTTCCAAAATATAAATCTTTATCATGAAATACCTGTATCACAGCCTCTTCTAGACTCTGCTCCACCCCCTCCTTCTCTCTCTCCATGGCATCGATACGATCCTGTAGTGAGTCGGACTTTCTCTGGGCAGCTAGAGAGATAAGAGACTCGTGGTCATGCCAACTTTCCAGCAAAACTCAAGAAGTTTAACAGTCTCACAGAAATACTAAAAAAAACACCTGAATATTCCACTAAAACCAGGATTCTCTCCCAATAATCAAATCTCAAAATGGCTTCCTTTTGATTTTCACTGATTGATGGAATTGAATCTGATGACTGATCTATATCAGTCAGTGCAAATGTTAGAATGATACTGACTGGATATTCTGAAGTCTGAGCACTTACACAATTATAGAGACACATCTCTGTCAGTACTAGTAAAGCCCATCAAAAACATGTTACTATAGGATTCACCTTTCAGCAGCTCTCCCATCTTCCTTTTCTTTCTCTCGTCCGACTCGATGCGGACCTGCAGCTTCTCAATGCCGGTTCTCATCTGTTTGACTTCGTCCTGCGTGGAGTTAAGACGAGAAGCAATCTCTCCTTTTTCTAGTAGAGAGGACTCGAGGGACTGAGACAGACGACTCACCTCTCCTTCTAAAGCCTGAAAGAGGCCAAGGAGAGAAAGAGGAGAGAAAACAAGGGGAGAGGAATTAACAGTGCAGACATTTTATTCCTGCTGAAGAATCCACCTTCAGGCAAGAGCTGCAAAAGAGCTACATGCACTTAGACACTTGGAGGAAGTTCTGATTATGACTGATGATGATGGTAAGCAGCTGCTGAAAACTGGTTGTAAGTCCATCTGAAGACATTTTCTGCTAGAAAAAAAAACTCTAAAAACTCTAAAAACATGCAAAGCTTCAGTCATAAAGGTACAGCAGTGGATCCTTCCCATTAACAAGGAAAAAAGAATTGAAGATTTTAAAGAGAGGTCCTTGGTGGACACCTGACTTTACTCTATTGGTGTTAAAAAGTATACTTTCTTCACTTCAGAAACACACAGGAAAATGCTTTCAATTGTGCTTCGCATTCACCTGTATCTTGCCGACCATGGACTCAGAGTTTTGGCTGGAGGAGGTCTGGTCTTCTCTAAACTTGTCAAGTTGGCTAATTAGCTCCTGTTTTTCTCCACTCTGCTGGGAGATTGCCTGCTCCAACACCTGAACTTGCTCCAATAGCTTTAGTGGGAGGAAAAGGACAATCAATCAAGAAAGTCAGGGGAAAAAAATCATATATACATATATACATATACATATATATACATATATATATAGAGTACATACCTAAAACTGTGGATGTAAATCAGAGATGAGAGCACGTAATACCAGCTGACCGGTATAATTCTAGGAATACTTCTTAATGATACTACTATTACTATTAGAACTGCAATTTTTCCCTGTTTTGTTGCAGAGTATTGCCTGCTAAGTCAAGTCTGTGAAACATGCTTATGCTAGCCTACTAAAAACATGGCAACATACTAATACAATGTATTTTCCCTCTGTGACCTTGGGCTGCTGAAAAATTACTATTAAAGCTAGAAAAAAATTTAAACAATAACATACCCTCCCCAAAAAGAGATAAGGAACATTTTCACTGCAGTTGTCCAAACTGTGGGTTGTTTCCAAATAAAAGACTTTTTTTAAACCTGAACTGAGGACTCAAACGGACAGCAGGAATCAGATCATATCCAGATCACATTGCCTAGATTAACAGCAACTCCTCAACTACAAAATATAACAGGAGAGAACCCATGTATGTACCTGCTGCCTTTCCTTCTCCAGTTTCTCCATGTTGCTCTGTAAGGCTTCGTACTCCCTCCTCCCTGCTCTGATGTCCTCCTCCAAGATGGAGATCAGCTGTCTGGTGTCACAGTTGGTCTTCTCCAGACTGTGGACTTGTCCTCTCCATCGGTCCACTGACCGACTCAGCTCATCTCGCTCCTCAGAGCAGCACACAAGCTCTGATCTCAGCTGGGTGGTCTAGGTGAATCGATACATTTACTATGGTTGAGTAACTGACTCATCAGCCAACTTCAAAAACACATGCTTTAAAAAATTTCATACATCCTTGCTTAACATTTTAGTATTAACTGATTTTGAGGATGCAACATGGCTTAGATTTTCTCTGACATGCATGTTGATTTTTTTCCCACTGATTTTGCACAGCACACAAACAATTTAAAGAAGCAATGTGAATTCCGTCTCCTACCACTATTGTTGAAGCACTGTACTGTATTTTTGATATTATTCTAATTAATGCTGCAGCCCTAATATAGGTCCATATGAAGGCCAATAAAGGCCCACAATCAAAAGATACTTGTCTGTTACATCTTATTTACCTTTTGATGCGAAATGCACATTATGCCTTAAAGCTGGGTTTACATGGTGCAAATGAAATGCAATTTCAGTTCCGTGCAACTTGGAGTTCCATCCATTGAAAATTATAGATTCGATTCGCATCATCATTTAGAATGTTTCGTATGGGGTTGTTAACATGGCAACAGTAAAAGTTTCATTTGCAACCTGCAACTAATTGCATGGAAGTTGCATTGTGTGAAGCCAGCCTTAGACTACCTTTATCTCACTGACCATGTACTTAGCTTTACACTTTAACTCCTCACCTCTGTCATGAGTGTCTCTATCTGCTGCTCCATGCCTGAACAAGTCCTCCTCTGGTTCTCCACATCTCCCTCCAACTTAGTCCTGTCCTCCTGCAGGGTCTCCAGCTCACTCTCCATGCCCAGGATGTGCTGCTCAAGGTTGGCCTTCTCAGAGCGAACCCTCTTCAACTCACTCTCCTGCTGGAGGAACTTCTCATCCCAGCCACCTACAAAAAAATAATTAGTCAGTATCATATACCATACTCCAACTCCAGATTGAGTTTTCAAGACCATAAATAATCTTAAAGTGTGGGTGTAATTTCCCATATCCAACAAGGTAGGTAGATCTTTACCTTTGGCCATCTCCAGTCCTTCCAGCATCTCCATAACATCAGCCAACTGACATTTAGCTGTCTGCAACTGAAGAGTTAAATCCTCCCTCTCCTCTGACAGCTGAGATACCTAAGTATGAATGTACAGTATTAGAACAGTACTGTAACTTTATTAAGGATAAACACCATTGGTATGATGTAAAAAAAATGCAATTCCTATCTCCTACCTGGTCTGCAAGGCCTTTCATCTCCACCAGAGCAACACTGAGTTTATGTGCAGTGCCAAGTCCTTCTTCTTCTGCTACCTGAACTTTGCCCTCTAAGTTCTGAACTTTAACTTCCAGCTCAGAGGTCAACTCTTTTCTCAGAGTAAGATCAGAATTCAAGAGGTCACACTCGGAGTGCAGCGTCTGGAGTTCGTTTTCTAGATGTCTGACTTGCTCCTTGTAGTGGTTGAGGTCAGTTTGTGGCTGGACTGACTCTGTGGTTGATGGATTGTCCCCGGGAACCTGTAGGAATGAGACAAAACAAATCCATGGAGTCTTTGGCAGGCATAGAAAGTTCAATCCACTCATAAAGCTGTTGTTCAGTGACTACTCTTTAGGCTACGTAATATATTTCACTCCCATGAAGGACTCATGGGAGAGAAATATATTACGTAGCCTAAATAGAATCAACTAAACTTCCCTACAGTGAGGATAAATCATTAAAGTCACTATCTCAGACCACAAAAAACAACATCCCTAATTAAGAGAAATGCATTGCATTAACAGTATTTTCTACCTGTTTTAAGTCTTGCTGCTGTTGCTGTAGCTCTGACTGCAGCAGGGACACGGTGGCTTTGAGCCGTGCCACCTCCTCCTCGTTACTCCTTAGCTCCTCCACATCATCCCTACATGACTCCTTCTCCTCCTCCAGATGCTGGATCATCTCCTGCTCCTCATCAAGGTCTCCCCTGAAAACCCTTGTCTTATCCTGGATGGGACTCCTACTGGTTCAAGGAAAATAGCTTCACTCAGCACTTAATAAAACATGGACACAAAGTAGTTGATTAAATGTATATAAATGTAATAGCTGATTAAATGTATATGAATTCACATAAATACCCTATATTTTTATATGGTTAAATATTGTCTAGATATGAGGCTTTACTTTTTTTTACTTGTTAATCTCTTGCACCGCTTTTAAAAGTCCAATTTAAGCACTATTCAAGCATTTTCAACCCATTACCACCTCAGAAATGTTTTTTTAAACCACCATACATGGCTGGCTCTTCAAACAATATAGCTGTATTTGATTGTACTATGTTAGTCCCACCGTGGGATGATACTTTTCTTCTTGCTGCTTAGCATTAAATTGAATTTTACAATTTTAAGTGTTGCAGTTATTACAGTACATGTCAGTGGGTCAGAAAACTGCCATGAATATAACTGCTTATATTTCTGGACAATTTTTTCTGCTTAATGTAAAACTTTTCATACCTAACAGCCTCATCAGACTGGTGTAATACTTCACTCAGGTCAGAGGACTTTGGGCTCAGCTGTTCCTTTGCTGGAAGAGACTCCATTTTATTACTGAAGCTTGTATTCAGCCTTGACTCTGTGCTGGACTGTGCCATGTCTACAGGTTGGCCTGCAGCTTCTGCTGGAGAGGTAGTGACAGAAATTTAGAAATAAGTATGAATAAGTATTCAAGTTACCATAAGTCTTTTCCCTAAAAGGTTTATTTACTTATTTATTTGTTTAAAGAGCTTTGGGGCATGTATTCACACACACACACACACACACAAATTTCTGCTTTATTTGACAGTGACAGTAGAGATAGACAGGAAAGACAAGGGGGGAGAGAGGGGATGACATGCAGCAAAAGGTGTGGGTTGGAATTGTACCCGCGCTGCCGCTGTAATACGTGGTACATGCTCTTTGTGGTGAGCCGGTGTTTTTTGATGTTTTGGTTCACACTTACCACTAAATTCTGTCTCTCTGGACACCTTGTGGTTGAAGTCCTGTGACACTGCACTTTCTCTGGAGTCCTGGCTTCCCTCCGTCTCTGAGAGCTGCTGTATTAGGCTGTGCTGCTGGCCCACCTGCTCCAGCAGTGAATCATACTGCTGTTTGAACACAGCCAGTTCCCTCTGAAGCCCAGCCAGCTTCTGGTGCAGCTCGGCCTGCTCTGCCTCAAACTGCAGGCTCCTGTGACACAAAATACACTTATAAACCAAGTCAGGCTATCATCATTGTAGCTAATGGAGGAGGTAAAGGCCCTTCTTTATCACTCTGGAAGGAAAAGTGTTGAATACAAAACAAACATCAGGTAGGTGAATAGAACAAATGTGATGTAATGTAGGGAAAAGTAGGAAAACATCTAAATATAAATGAATAGGTGCTCTGTGTAAAAGAAAAAAAAAAAAGAAAAAATATAAGAAGTTAATCATAGTAATACATTGAAGTGTAAAGCAGGTGAAGATCTACCTCTCTCTGCTCTCCTCCTCACTCTTCTCCCTCCTCTCCAGCTCCTCTTTCATTTCCTGGTGCTCCTTCACCAAGGACAGGAGGGAGCACTGGATACGGTCGTTCTGCTCTCTGACTGAAGACACTTCCTCCTCATGCTTCTCTATGCTGGCTTGTAATTGGAGCTTCTCTTCAGTTATGTGGTTTAGACTTGCTTGTAGTTCAACTTTTTCTTCAGCCAGTTGTTTGTAATTAGTTTCCAGCTGAAGCTTCTCCTCTGCTATTTGGTTCAATTTAGTCTGTAATTCATTTTTCTCACAAGCTAGTTTGCTTAGTTTAGCCTCAAGTTGGACTTTATCACCAGTCTCCTGGGTTATGTTGGACTCCTTTGCCAACTGCATTAGGCTGGCTTCTAGTTGTTGTTTCTCTTCAGTTAGCTGGTTCAGTTTAGCTTCTGTTTGAACCTTTTCCTCAGTTAGGCAGTGCAAGTTACCCTCAAGCTGCTGGATCTGTTCATTTGCCTGTTTTAAGTTTGCCTCCAGCTGGCTATTCTCATGAGAGAGCTGGTTCAAGTTAGCTTCTAGCTGAAACTTCACCTCATTAATCTGGTTCAGGGTAATATCTAGTTGGGTTTTCTCCTCCATGAACTGTCTCAGGGTTGATTCAGCTTCTTGTTTTTCTTCAGTCATTTGATTAATTTTAGTTTCCGCTTGCTGTTTTTCCTCAGTTAACTGTGTCAGCTTGATATGCAGTTGGTTGCTCTCCTTAGCTAGTTTGTCTAGGTTGGCTTCCAACTGTTTCTTCTCTCCACTTATTTGAATCAAATTAGCTTCCACTTGCTCTTTGTCATCCATTACCTGTTTCACAGTAGTCTCGAGGCTGTGCTTCTCACTGAGTAGTTGGGAGAGATTAGCTTCTTTCTCTTCAATTATCTGTCTGAGTGTTTCCTCTAACTTGACACTTTCCTCTTTTACTTGACTGAGTTTAGACTCTAATGTAACGATGTTCTCCTCCAGACAATTTCGTTTGACAAAGTCCTCTTCCAGACGTGTGATTTCAGAGCTCCTCTCCAACAACTCGTCTCTAGCTGTGACATACTGGGTCTCCAGCAGGGAATGCTGAGATTGGACTTCCTCCAACCGGGCTTCCAAGACAGAGACCTGGAATCAGAGTTAAATAATTAATTAAACTAAAGAAATTAAACTTTCTTTTAGCTTGCCCCTCTCCATAGGAGTTGAAAATGTTAAATCAGGTATACAACAGAGGCCCGGGAGGTGGTAGAGATTCTTCGTCAAGGACACTTCAGGGCATAAGGCTCAGTGCTGAAAATATTAATTTTCTAAGAGTGATTAAAGTGGAAGTTGGGTCTCAGTCCAGCATGTATAATATGCAATGAGTCTGAAAAACTTGTATAAGCCAGTGTCTCTACCTGGGCTTGGCTGTCCTCCAGCCTGGCCTCCATCTCAGACCTCTGAGCTTGGCTCTGAGATAGCTGCTCCTCCAGTGATGTTATGGTTCCTCTCAGCTCCTCCACCTGGCTGTCGAAGGAGTTCATGGCTGTCTCATTGTCCTCAAGATCCATTTGTAGCATCTCCAGCTGCACCTTCATATGAACAATTCACAAAATAATTAGAATTATAACACATTTTTAGTATAAAATTACTTTACAGTATACTCTTGGTAATGATGCATGGACATTTTGGGCACAATGGTAGAAATGCTAGAACAGAGAAATCCAATATGATCACTTGTTAATTTGCATTGTGGACAGTCAACCAAAATATTTGATAAATAAATCAGATTTGTCTTCTGTGTAAACATAACTCAAGAATACAATCTCAATCACACCTTGATCTTGTTCATGGCAATTGTCTTCTCCTTCAGGGCATCCGAAGCTTTAGCCTGCTCTGATTCTGCTTTCTCCAGCCTCTCCTTCACACTCTTTATCTTCTTGTCTCTCTCTTCCAGGCCTGTCGAAGCAGCAGACAGAGTTGTCTTCAGGGTCTTGATCTCCTTCCGTAGAGCAGCTGATTCCTTTTTAGCGGCAGTTTCTGATAGCTTGGAGGCTTCCAGCTGCTCTTTAAGGCCCTTCTGTTTGTTGAGATAATTTTCCATCTCTGAGACATGGCTCACAGACTCTTTTCTCATCCTCTCTGTCAACTCTTTCATTTCTTTCTCTAAAGTATTGATCAGGTTCATTTTCTCGCTCAGGGTGTTCTCCAAGTTGTTGTTGATTTCAACAGTGGAGGAGCAACTCTTCTCTAAAGCTTCTAGAGAGTTCTTAAGATCAGCACAGGACTGGTTAACCAAATCCAGCTCATGTTTCACATCAGCAAGCTTCTTTGCTGCCTCTTTGCCCACAGCTATCTCCTCTTCCAAGGCAGATATTTGCCCCTGCAGGCTGTTTATCTTCTCAGCTTGGGTGTCCTGGATGATCTGAGTAAAATGCAAAATCAAGTTTTTATTTGTTTTGTTAAGTGCAACCAACCACCCACCCACACAGGAAATTTGAACTCATTTGTTGCAAAGAAACATCAGTTCATTTGTCAAGTCATTAAATGTACACTATGTAAAAATTACACTGAAATGAGGACCTTTTAGACTCAACTGTGGAATAAGCACAAATTTTGATTGGACTACATGATCCTTGCTTATTCCACGTTGTTTGTGGGTTGAATCTAAACAGTCCTTATTTAAAACAACCCTCAATTTTGCATAGTGCACCTTTAAGTATAGAGATAAAATTTACAAGATTGATCAAATTTATACACCAAAATTAGAATTATAAACATGGTATATATGAAGAAAACATAGTAATACTGCACACCCACAAGAAAAGAAGAGTAGCAGTATTTTACCTCAGCTTCTTTCTTCATCTCTTGAACTTTAATTTCCAGCTCAGCATTTTGTCCCTCCAGACAGAGGTTTTTAGCCTCAGCCTCTCTGACCTGCCTCTCCTTCTCTTCTGTCTGGCTTTGCAGATCGTTAAGCTCCTCTTCAACCTGTCTGAGGGCTTCTGATGTTTTCTCTGACATATTTCTGTGCTTCTCTTCACTGTCTGACAGCGTCTTGATTCGCTCCTGCAGCTCAGCTCTCAGGCTCTCCTGGACCTTCAGGGTGTATTCCATGGAACTGAGCTGAATAAATGAACAAACGATTCAACTACAACTTTACTGATGGTTAAGACTGAGGGAAGAAATAATTCCAATATGGTGAGAGGCAAAAACAAATATGAGGAGATAAAAGTGAAATGCCATTCAAACTCTTTGTAAAGCCATTAGAAAGTGCCAGACACAGAAACTTGGTGCGTATTGAAAAATATAAGAACAAAAAACAATTATAATCATTAGTCATAAGTGCAACTGCATGGCAATATAGTGAAATAAGTGGGGTATGCCTTGAAAACCCACCTGTTCAAGCTATTAATTTATGAAAATATACAGCTGAAATAGAATAGTGCATGACAGTGCATTAACTTCAAAGAATGATGACACAGATCAGGCGCCCCGCTACACTGTACACGACACCTGCCCAGAAATCAAGTATTCTTATATGCCATGGTATAGTTGCTTTCAAAGTTCATTTTTCATATTTGAAACATTCTGAATGTTGTCATTCTAAACTGCAAATATTATTATTCTGGTGCAGGGCTTATGAAATTGTGATGGATAAGCCATGTAATTTTTGACTAGTACAGAATAATTTGTAGCTAATACGGGAAATCCTTTTTCTAACCCACAATATGTCCTCTCACATTTTTGCAATGCAATAAACTGGATTTCAATTATTACAACCCATCCCTAATGAACAAGTAAACCAATTATTCAAAGGAACAAACAAATAAAACAAAACAAAACAAAACATTTTTTTCTAAAAAGGTTATAAGCAAGCAAGGACAGACCTGGTTTACAGTGAGCTGCAGCTCTTGCCGAGCCTCCTCCAAACAGAGTTTGGTCTGCTCAGCTTCCTCAACTTTGGCTGCGATACTCTCCTCACACTGCTTCAGCACGGCTTCCTTCTCCTCTGTCAGCCTGGCAGTGATTAGAGAGAACAGATAAGAAATACTAATGTTAAGAGCAAGTTAACTTTCCTGTTTCGCCAATTACACAAAAATACGAACGCACCCCAAATATCCCTATACACATTTCATATACTCCCCACTGTGACTGTAATCACGGCAATTCAAAAATCAGGAAATAAATACATCTTCAACTATTCCTAAGTATTTTATTTTAGCTTTATCGGTTAAATAATATATTTTTTAAGTAAATAAATGTGACTCCACTTTATTAAAACAAATAAATAAAGTTTAACAAAATGCAAGGATGTCAACTGCTTCTGTCTACAAACAACAAGCAAAGACAAGACAAGCAAGAAAATGCCTCCCACCTGGCATGTTGTGCCTCTTGCTGTGTGGTGGCCTGTGCCAGGCTCTCTCTGAGCTGGCTGATCTCAGCCTGGCCCAGCTCCACCAGCTGGTCTTTGGAGTGGGCCAGGTCGCAGGCTGCCTGGTGCTGGTCCTGCAGCTCGACATTAGACTTCTCAGCCAGCTCTGCCCGAGTAACTTCCTGCTTCAAACGCAACTCCAGATCTCTCACCTGGGCAGACAGAAGCACAAGTGATGGACCGATAATAATAAACATGGTTGAGGATGAGTTTATTTGCTTTGGGTTCTGTTGGTTTGCGTTCAATCAAATTTTAAATATAAACTAAAGCCCCTTAAATGTGGCACTGCAATAGTATTTAAATATTAATAGCTCCGGAAAATATACTTTACCGACCTTATTACAACTACCGGAATTGGGTATCTAACAATGCTATGTGATCCCAAGAAGTAAACACTGGTACAGTGTTATCTGATGATGCAAAAGTGGTGTTTTTCAAGTGATTTCTCTAAAATACTGGAAGGAAGGGCAAGTTTTTATTACATTAGCATTTTCAACATTTCTAAGCGTCACAAATGAGTGAAAACAAGTACACCTCAGTTAAAGTTGATCAATTATCCCTCACGTTACACCACCTGCAACTAAATGTTCTTAATGTTTCTCATGAATCTTGTAAGGAGCATTTGAAGAGTTTTCAAAGCCCTTACACACCCATCACAGTGGCTGCCAAGCCTCTGTCAAGGCCAGGGGACAACCTCACAAAAACTCACCTGAGCCTCAAGTTGTGCCACTTGCAGACCAACGTTCTCCAGATCTTTGGAGTGTTTCTGTCCAGCCTCAGAGAGTTTAGACTGGAGCTCCTCGTACCGGTGCTCCTTCTCCTCCAGATCTGTGCTCTTGGTAAGGAGTTCCCCTTTCAAAGAGTCAATGTGTGCTGACAGACTGGCCTTCTCTCCCTCCATACTCATGAGTTGCTTCTACATTAAGTGGAAATTAAATAAGTCTAAGAATTATAGTGCTTAAAGGAAATTCTACCGTGAAGCAAACACTGTTACAAAACAGGTATTGGCAATGTATTTTGGGGTACAAAAGGAACAACATTTTATAGGAACAAATGAGCAAGTTACCTTCAGATCATCACTGGCCTCATTCGATGAGCTCAGACTCCCCTCTAAGTCTCTAATTTTTTCAGTCAGGTCTTTCTGCACAGCCTCAGTTTCATTAATCAGGGTCTCCTTCTCTGTCTTCCATCCCAGGAGAGCCTCATGTTCCTGCCTCAGTTCAGCACACTCCTTCTGGCTGGAGGTGAGGCTGGTTTTTAGCTCCTGACCTTCCTTCTCTAGGACTGTCAGCTTGTTGGTCAGCTGCTCCGTCTCTAGCCTCTGTTTCTGTAGTTCACTCTGGGACCTAGAGCAGAGTGGCAAAAATTTAAATTGATTGGAGAGCAATATGTGTCTATACGTGTGTGCATATATATGTGTGTGTATATCCATATCTATATCTATCTGTCTATGCAAGTTATATTTCAACTATTTAAGTTACAAAAAATAGAATCTGTTGATTGGTTTGTTGGATGTTTTACAATGAAAACTATAATAAGAATTCTCTTTTTTACTCTTTCACCAAGTGTGACAACATTTTCTTCTTCTGCACAGTGAAACCATGACTACCTGTCATTTTTGGCCTCTGCATCAGAAAGCGTCTTCTTCAGGTTCTCCAGCTCCCGGGCTGAGCACTGAGTCTGCTGCTCCAGTTTTGATCGAAGCCCCTTCAATTCCTCTGCCTGCGCCTCCGATTTAGCTGGAGACCAAACAGACACACAGTCAAAATGTAAACTGGAGTGAAGCTACAAACCTATTAGAATATAGACACAACCTCAGGTAATACTCAGGAAAACTACAACCACTGTCACTACTAATGCCACTACTTCACCTCTGAGGTCATCCAGGAGTCCCTGGGTGCGTTTGAGGGTTTGCTCTGAGCTCCTCTTCTCCTCCTCCAGCTGAGACAGACGCCGGCTGCTTTGATCCAACTGGACCGACACAAGGTTCTTCTCTTTTTGCAGTTCCTGGAAGGAGGGAAAAAAATGATACAGACAGAGAGAGAAAGATAATGAAAGATGATGGTGCAGGAGAGGGCAGCAGAGCAGGAGGAAGACATGGAGAGAGAGAAATAGTGAGGGGAGGGAAATGAGGGGAGAAAGGACAAAAGGACACAGTTTATAAATATGATTGACCTGCCCATGGCGATGAGACAAATTTGTACAAACCAGAATCTTTAGTTCTGGGCAGTATGTACAGTTCGATAACTATGATTAATAATCTTACATGATTTTATTTTCAGATACAAATCATTACATAAATTATGAAAAGCAAATGCAAAACAGTCACAAAGAGGTATGGTGACATGAAGTAAATTTGAGGGATATATCAGCAAGCTGGGTTCAGCACATTGTGACTTAACTCATTTCAGGAGGTGGGAAAAAATTACTGAAAAACTTCGGTCTTGAAAGATCGCAAAAAAAAAAAAAGTCATATTTAACCAGTGGCACTTTTTGTCTCCATGTTGAAATGAAAGTAGTTTGATCCAAAGTCTAAACAAAGCTGGTTCCAGGAGACTGTGGGACTCACCTCCATCTTCTTGCGGAGGTCCTGCTCTTTGTTCTGGCTGGCCTGGAGGCTCTGCTCTGACCTCAGCAGCTTCTGTCTGTGCTCCTCCACCTCCTTCTCTACCTGACTCCTCTGGAAGCTCAGCTAGAGAGGAGCAGGGAAAAACAGGGAGAATAAGAAGAGCAGAACAAAATTGGAGAACTATGACACAGATATCATAATGAACGTCTTAAACGCACATCTAGAACACAATAAATGACATCGCAATAATACTCTTGCAAAAGACTGAATTTAGTGAAACAAATCATGATTATTTCAAGTCAAAAAATCATGGTGAAACTGTGCTGCTATCAATCAATGCAAATATCCATCATCGGGTTTTTCTCACAATGTGAACTTTTGATGGAAAGAGGTTAAGTGAGCCGAGGAATGTTGATAAATCTCGGAGTTATATTTTAATAACAAATCAAGTACTTTCAAAGCCAGACATTCATTTTTGTGCATCCTACTATTGGCAAAAAGAATAATATGGTATTGTGACAACACTAGTTTAAACTAGTAATAGATCCTATACTTAATTTCCTACTTGGTTCAACAAACATCAACCAAATGACCAGCCTAGTGATTCCAACTTTGAACATAAAATTCGTCCTTGCCTAAGGATAGAAGATTGAGAAACGATAGAAAGACAGAGAAGAAAGAAGAAGAAAAAAGTGGAGGGAGAGGGTGAGAAGGGGGGAGAAGAAAAGTGAAAATTAGGGAACAAAATGGAAGAGCAGAAAAAAGCAGAGCCGTACACACAGATTACCTTCTCCATGTCAGCCTGCAGCACATTATACTCTTTCTTGGACTGTTGGATCTCCTGGGTCAGCTTGGTTCTGGTTTGGTTCAGCTGCTGTTCCAAAGCCTGGTGGGAACTCTGCAGGTGAGCCAGCTCCTACACAACACCAACAAAGACCCATGATGTCAAACACTTTGCCAGCTATGTGGTTGTTATATTGAAATGTACTCATAGTCTGGCAGTTTAGATCTCAACACTGTATATATAAGAATGTATACGTAGTTTGAAGAAGCTGTATGACCTTCTGGCTTTCTCTCTCCTGATCCTTGATTTTCTGCTCCAGGGCTCGTCTGCAGCTCTCTGCGTTGTGCCTCTGACAGCTCATCTCCTCCGTGACTTGTTTCAGCTTCTGCTCCACTGATGAACACTGATAGGAACAACCAAAACTTTAGCCACTTTTTCAATTCTAAAGACTGAGGCACAATAAATTCAACTGAATAATCTTGAGTCACTTTGTACAACAAAAGTAAATCTCATGCAGGGCATTATCTCTGGAAGTCCAGGAGCCAAACACATACTCCAAATTCTGGTTTGAATCTTGTTCACAACCATATCACCTCTCTTGCAGTTTACACACACAAGCACAGCCCAGGAACTACATCAATTATGCTCAAGTGGTGAATGTACTCAGATGTTTGTGGAATAATGACTAAACATGTTTTTGTTTCCTGCTTTGTTCTCTTCAGCTGTAGTAAAGCGTGTAAGTAACACCAATAAATAACAGAGGATATCGCTGCTAGAAGCCTCATATTTTTTTACTTTTTCTTAACCCATATTTCCTGTCTCTTCCGACTGTAAACAATGTACTAAAGCAGAAACAAAATACAACTAATTCATTACACTCCAAAAATAACTACATGTCTATGTATTCAGGAAGCAATTATGGAAGCCCACCTTGGCTTCAACCTGCTGGTGTCTGTCTGTGGCCTGGCTGAGCTCATGGCGGGTCTTGGCCAGGTCTCTGTCCCGCTCACTCAACTCCTTGCGGGCCTGGTCCAGTTGGGCTTGCAGTTCCTGTAGTTTGGAGGCCTGATTGCGAACCTCCTTCTCCTGTGAGGACAGACTCCTCTCCAGCTCTGTCACGCGACCACGCAGCTCTGACAAAGAGAAAGAGCAATAATTTAAGCACTGTTGTTGGACTGGTCCAGTCAATCTGCCCCACTTTTACTGGAAAGTATTTAATATGGGACTTTGTATTTATGTTTTGATTTTGTGGGATTCTGAGCATAACTACAACGCCAAAAAAAAAAAAAAAGTCTTAGAGATGCCAAATACAGTATGAGATATTAACTCAACAACAAAGCACAAATAGCCCACCTTGGTTGAGAGCCCTGATCTGGTCCATCTGTTGAGAGGAGCCAGCAGGACTCTGTGAAACTCTGGATGAGCTGATTCGCTGACTGGATTTAATTGGTGTCTCCTCATGGGCGTCCCAGAGGGACATCCCAGAGACACCCCGCCTCTTCAGAGGCGTTTCCAATGTGTCCTGGGAGTGGCGGCCCTGCGTCTGGTCCTGCTGTTGCCATGGGAATACGGAAGATCCAGCTTGCTGGCGGGCAGCAATATTTTTGTGGCTTACGCTGGCTGACGGCTGATTCAACAACTAGCAGAAATGAGTTTAGGGAGTTAATATTATCTAATAACACCATATTCACAAACACACCATAAATTTAACTGATGTACTCACTTTGACCTGCAGGACTTTGAGTTCCGTCTCCAGTCTCTTCCTTTCCTCCACTTCCTGGTTATATTTCTCCTGAAGGTCCTCCAGTCTGTTATCTATGGCAGACATGAATACAATTTACATGTCACGGTATGCTAACGCACGCATGCACACACACACACATCAAGAGCCACTGGCATATGTATTCGTAAATCATATAATCATAAGTAGCTGAGAGCAAGTGCAAATACCATGGTAAAATATTCAATAATACTTGTTAATCAGGTAAACACAGATAAATAAACAGATATGTAAGCAGATGGCTAGACCAGGGCAGGGTCCATAAATCAAATTAGATGACACAACATTTTTTCCAAGAACATGCAGCATGTGGTTTCAAACATAGCTGATAAAGACAAAGTGAAATACCCTGCTGTCTGTAGGCTGGGGTGGCTGCTGGGACAGGGAAGCTTTTCTGTGGTGTAGTATAGGGCTGCAGCTCAGAGCAGGACGACAAAGACGTGGAGCCGGAAGAAGAGGGCTGAGAACGATCCAACTCATTTTTGTATCTGAGCAGGTGGAAAAACAATAGAATGTCACTGTTCAACCACAAGTTGAAAAAATTGAGTGCTTTCCGTTACTGGTAAAGATGATTTACATCACATAAAGCCTGACTAATTACACAGTCCTTGATGAAGCACCAAACACTGAGCCATAGTGGTGGTGTTCTTTACAAATCTACTAAAAACTCCTTCGTGCATTTTTAGTCATCTCATTAGTCATGTACCAAAATACCGGTAGATGGCTGGCTCCCACAGGCTGATTTGGCCTGTGGGAGTAAACCTGGCACTGATCTGAATATATTTTTAAAGCTGATTATTACAACTGTTTGTGTGATTGTGTGTTATCTAGCCTAGTGAAAGTGTATTGAAGCCTCACAAAAGCCTCGAAAATGTCTAGTGTGGGATTTCTACAAACTGAGAAAGACAACAGAATTTAATTAAATTTCCCGTTTACTTTACATAGGTGAGCGTTTACTTGTTATGGAGAGATTTACCCCTAACACTCATGATATTTTATACTGTTGGGTGTTACATTTATTACAAGTTTTATGATTAACCTGCTCTGCACCTGCTCTGCACCGGCTTTAAAAATATATTGGCGCACCCTTCAGAACACACATTCTACTGGGACAGTAGTTTTTATGAATCAAATTTTCATTTATTGTAAATTTGTAAAGCTTATTTTGCAATCAAAGTGTTTGCTTGTAAGCATACTCTTGAATGTGCTCAGGCCTTAAGACTGCCCGGAGGATATAACAGCTTCTCTACCACACTTACATGCAATTGCACATCAACAGTCACACAGGCCAACTCACTTCTTGAGCTCCTGCTCCAGTCGCTCTATAGTCCTCTTGCAGGAGCTGAGCTGTCCTTCCAAGTAGTTCACCTAGGATCAGGAGCACAAGGATACTTACACATTTTCAACCAGGGCCTTACGTCCCTAAATTTTTGCCATCATGATGACTGTGTTCAAAACTTGGTCACTTCACTGTAGAGTTTTACATACCCAATAGCTGCCAGGAACGCTGTTAGAATACTTAGGCTAATACTATTTAGGAGAGAGAAAAGGATCAGACAGTATGTTCAGAACGATGAGTCTTGTTTCGGTGTGGTTGGCCTGGTTTCGACCTACAGGTCTTCATCAGGGCTGGAAAGACCTGACCTTTTCTTTCCCACACAGGACTGCCTGGAGTTTTGCCAAGATTTGCCTGGAGCCTCTCTGTTCTACTTAAATTGTACTTTAAATTATTGGACACATCCACATCTAAAGTGGTTTGCATTTATGAATTTAAAATAAACCACAAATGAACTGCAGAAAATACTGGTCACTTTTCCTGAGTGTGGTTGATTCTAATAGTGGGAATATAAATAACCACTTTCATTTTTAGTATCTTGGACTTTGATGGATCCCTTGCTATATTTACCGCATCTGTTGATGTAATTTCTCATTTCATGACGCCAGGCAGGAGATATCAAAGCCTGAAGAAAAAAATCCTACCCATGCTACTTGCAATTACCACTAGGTTGACATGAATGGATTTTCCCATCAGGCAGCTCATATTTATGTGTAAATCTGATATGACAGGAGCATGACATTACAGTACTTTACTTTAACAATCTATTTGCCAACTAGCTTACACTAGTGAAAGTAACATATCTAATACAGCAATATGCCTCAGTTTCAGGCCATGGAAAATAGGACAATTGGATGTAGGCAGGACAGGTCCCATTGCAGCAATTATTATTATGCTCAAAGGTTCAACTGTTCCAGCTTGCACTGCCCTTGTGAGTGTGAATTAGAAAGTAGCAAGCAGTTAAGGGGTATGTAAAGGTCTACAGTGAACTCAGTGACTACATTTCCAACACAATCAATCACCACGATAGCTGGACACCTGGAAAACTAGGCCCAGGTTAAAAACATTTTGGAATTATTCTTTAAGTTACCAGTCTACCATCTTTCAGCACTTTGGTGCAAGTAGACTGACCTGCTGCTCTTTGATTCCCAGGTCGTGGACAGCTTTTTGACGGGCTTTCTCCAGAGAGTCACATGATTCCACTAAAGACTGGTTCTCTCTCTTCATAGCAGAAACCTCGCTACGCTCACTGTCCGCCTGGAGAAAGAGACAAAGTGAGTACATGCTAAAACACCTTCCAGGGTCCCTGATGTAAAATTACATGACTTTCCATAACTAAATCTGAGCACAACCTAAAAATGTTATTTCTTCTTGGTTTGTTCATGTGTTTCAACACAGAAAAGGTCTGAAGGGGTGAACAGTGTGGTTTCACCTAGTGTTGGATTTGATGCAGTGAGAAAAAAAACAAACAAACAAACAAACAAAAAAAACCAGCTGGAAACCACCAGCAAATTGATGATATGTGAAACAAGATGGAAATACACTGTATTCCTGTGAAGAGCCATATGTGATGCTCTCAGATATTTCTTGACTTGTGCTGAGGGGGTTGAAACAAGAAGACTGCAGTGCTGGAAGCTTGCTATACAGACTATCCCGAACAACATGTGGGCACTTTTTTGCACATCTGTGCACATTAGAAGGTACATATGACACTTCCTGTACCATGTTCTGATAATGCAGTGATACTATGATCAGATGAAATGCACATGCATTTCCCACACTGCATTTTTCTGTACATATAATATCTCTGTCCTGCAGTGTTGTGATATGGGATAGCTGGTAATGTGCACATCCAAAAGGCACACTGTGTGATACTATATGCACTTATTCATGATCCTATGTAATCTTATTAATGCGAATAAAAACATTTTTGCACACAAAGCACAGACCTGTATTTCACATGTCTTCAGTTCTCACATAAGTCCCTCCTTGTTATATTCTGAATAAATTAATGGTCTAATGTATATTTTCATTATATATTCCACTATTTAATACAGTGTATATACTATAATGATATTTACAAAAAGAACATCATGCTTTCACACACTGTCTCCCTACTGAATTCTGTATTTGCTGCTGCGCTTACCTAATTTTCCCAAGGAAATCAACACAGTTTTGTATATCCATGTCCATCTATCCATCCCTCACAACCACTGACCTTTTGTTTCTGTTTCTGCAGGGCAGCCTCTAGTGAGTCCAGCTGAAACTGTTTCTGGGTCCGTTCTTTCTTCAGCTTGTCCAGCTGGACTTCTATCTCCTGGATCTTCTGCAGGGCTTTACCTGGAAGGCCATCCTTCCACTCCTCCACCGCCCAGCTCATGATGAAGAACCTGGCCAAATAAGCATCAATACAAATTTAAACCGGCATACAAACAAATCAAATTCCTAAAACCCAAAAACTGATTGTTGATGACTCAATTTTGACGTGTGATCTTGAACTCTCCACAAGCCCTTTCAGAGGCTTTTCTGTCTGAACACTGTGGGTGAGACCCTGTCTCAGCCTATACCTTCCTACCATTTTCTGAAATGTTTTGACTGAAACATGTATATTTGTTTATGTGTGTTTAGTCTCTGATTAAAGGTGCTGCTGCCGTTTTAGCTGCTAATCTCTTGTATTAAAGAAATTCTTGATATGAATGTAACTTACTATCCTAGATAAATCAAGGCTGCATATATTTTGTAGATATAACATGTATACAGGTATGGTTGAATATGTTTTTTGAGGCGTTTTAGCTGGGCACAGCACAGGAGACTGTATTCACTTCTGATCTCAGGCTGAAACCACTGCTACTGTGCCATAATATATTGGTAACGTTAGCTGTTAGAAGGATAACGCAAAACATGCAAGACAGCTTAAAATGAATGACAGTATACCAAAACTAATTCCCCGAAAAAGAGAAGTCACAGGCTGAGATGTAAGCTATGAGACCTGCACATGTGGAATGACCATTAGATACTCATAATCGGTTGACTGATTGAGGTAGTTTATACATTTACTGCATTACTTGAAGTACATGAACATTTTCGTTCGTAAGCAACAAACGTTAACGTCAGACTTAATCTCTTCTCAACAGCCACGTAGGAAGTATAACCACTGTTTTTAGCGAATAAATGATCATCAGCAAAAGTTAGTTGGCTAGCTAACAGAACAAAAGGTTGTGGCGTGGTCCTACGGAATTAGCTTTAATACCGCAAATGTCTTGTTTTTATTATCTGTTCTGAAGTGAGCTGTTCATATGCATACCATTTTATTTGCAAAGGACATAAAATAACTAACCTTGACGTGAGTTTATTGAGATAACTGTAATGTATTAACTAACGTTACTTTTGGCATTGACATCAGCGTGGAACTGTCTTACTGTTGAGATTAACGTTAGCCAAAGGTTGACTTAACGTTAGCTAACGCTACAATATCAGTTCCATGGTCATTTAGTAAATCACCAAACACATGCTTGAGCTAATGTAATCAGTTAAAAGTGAAAAACAACATGAAAATGTAAAGTGACTTATTTCCTAACGTTACAGTTGACCAAGGCAGCTTGCTGCTGCAGGCCACCATGTTAAATATAACAAGTTAACAAACTAAGCGAACATGACAACTGCAACAAGCAGTTAGCTGTTAATTGTTGTTTAAATTTGACCCCGAACATACACCGGTTTAAAACTGCACAATGGAACCTACGCTTAACACCAAATAATTCAAGCTGGCTGCACTTACTTTGGGCGCGATGCTGCTTTATCGGATTCACGCTAAGTAGCTAGGTTACCTCCCGTTGAAAAATTCAAACTCCATCAAAATAAACCGCAATTCATGCAGCTTAGCGCCCATTGGCTACTTGTTGTGACGTCAGGTAAACAGTGTATGCGATTGGTTACCTCAAGTGAGGCCGTATTTTTTTTTTTTTTTTCAAGTGAGGCCGTAATCGTTTCTGTTCCGGACTCAGCAGCGTTATCACGTGATGTAATTTTGAAACACCGTCCAGCAAAGTTAACTCAGAGGTTCTATTATAATAACATCTTTACAGAGACACCTTGAAACAAAGAAACTATTTTCTAATAGTTCTCAAATCTAGAACTGGGTGTGTAAGTCGACTACTGGCAGTTTATATGAAAACATGGTGTTTCCACAATTAGAGAGACACACACACACACACACACAGAGAGAGAGAGAGAGAGAGAATAATTAAATCTTACAACCCTACTCCCTGGAAAAAGCACCCATAACAAAACAAGTGACATGTTGTCAGTCATTTATTGAATTCCACTGACATGGTACAGAAGGCTCAGAAAATTAGTTATGCATTTCCATTGCAGTAACCTTCATGCCTGATAACTGATAGTAATAGTTCATTATAGGGTTCGAAAACACAATGTGGGTAACCTTTCAGTTTGGCTTAGGCTGGACTTACACACGGTCAAAGAGCCGCCATTTCTGTATTTTATCTCTTGTGGTCCAAGTTTGATCTTTCATTAAGTGGCTGAGTCAGGAAAATCAGATCCCATGCATTTTTATCCAGGAATGGCAAGCTCAAATGTGGACAACACAGGGTTTAGATTTTTTTGGTTCGTGTAAACAAGCCTATAACCCCTCCTTTCATTATGACTTATCTTTGCAAAACCAATGACATGCAGGATAGAGTTGTTTAAGTGATGTTTTTTGATTACCTAAACAAAGCTGTAAAATAGGCATCTACTAGATGCAGATCTGCAGGTGACATGAGCCAACAATCCAACTCATGAAAGCTGGCCATTTCTAACACTCAGCACTCCACATTTCATGCAGTGCTTAAAAGTGCATTCGTAGTAAACAAGGTGAAGAGGCTACAGGCATTAAAGAGAGAAAGAAATTAGACCCATGACCTTGAATCCTTAGTCAGGAGCATGGTGAAAACAGGTTTCCCCACACAAATTTATATCAAATTTAAGGACATTTCAGACTTCCAAGGTTTTGTTTTGTGAAATCCAAAGCCTCACAATGGTCATGTTTTGTGGTTAACTGGTCAGAATTAGAAATCACAGAGCCTCATGGTGAAATCCTTCATTTTAAAAACAATTTCACTAAGAATGGGAAGTGTTGATCCAGAGAGTAGAGGCATACTAATGAATATGGTTCCTATAATTGTAAGCACTCTATTCCCAATTTTAAATATCATTTCTATGCATGTGGCACAGTATGAAATGCCTATATACACCATGACACTTGCCAATACTCTGTAGGAAGGCTTTATGCATCCCTTCAAATCCTAAACCTAATCATGGAGTCACTCGCCAAGCAGTAGCGAGAAAGATTCATTCCGGCCCCAAGATATCTAATCATTCAGATAAAACAGGGACTTTGAAATTAGGAAAACTAAAGCTGTGGTTTTCTTGCCACTGCTCAGGCTGTGAATGCATCATCAGCCGTAGGATATGGGGGGCCTGCCTACAAGATATAGATGGTAACAACTAAGGTAGATAGAGATAAGGTTGAAAATCAATCAAGTGGTCCTTTAATAAATAATCAAGTATTTTCAAGACCATTAATTTGTTTAAAAAGACTTGAAAGGCCTTATTTTATTCTTCTTGAATCCAAAGACTTAAGGATTTTCAAGGTCTATGGAAACCCCTGGGAGAATGTATGCAGCCCAGGCTAACTTTCCTCTGACTGAGACAGAGGGCCTTATTGATAAAATGTGCTTATAAATTTGTCCTTTTGACACAAAATTTGAGTGCAGCAGGTATCCTTAAATGAAATAAAGTCCAGGGGATGCCTTCACACTACCTGGATTTCCATCTTCTTTAAGCCTGCTTCACATGCTGTCTCCTCAACCTCACTCTAATGCATTATAATTAAATATGTAGCAGAGAGAAAGCTACAGGCTGTAAGCTGCTCCTCTCACAATTTAGGGAGCTGGGCTTCCAAAAGCACCTTGGCAGGACTATGAAATACAGGCAACACGTACATCTATGACCAACAGTATTTTGTCACCACACTTTTGATCATCACATCCCACTGTTTCCAAACTGAGTTCCACCAATTTCCAGTGCCCACTTCTTCTGAAGGCAATGTTCCCTCAAAAAATGTCCATGTATCACAGTCTCCAGAGCATCTCAGCCCATTTTCCTTACAAGTGTTGTAAGTAACATTTAATTAAGCCTTCTTGTCAGCTATAATGTTAAAAAGTAAAGTATGAGGGGAAAACGATGGCATTTCACCTTCCTAATGCCAGCTACAGTTTAAGAGGAAAATGTAAAGGCCTTCTCTACCATTTTGCACAGTTAAATATGAAAAATCCACCTACTTGCTAAGGTGACCTTTGATCATCCAGTCCCTGTGTAATCTCAATATTCACTCATGAAGGGTCCGAGAACACACAAAAAAGGTACAATATTGTGTCTCCTGACAAAAAGGCAACTAAAGCAGCAATGTTGTACCTTTTTTTCTGAGAGCAAAGAAGCTCCGACCCAGGATCAGTGGTTAAGTCATAGTACCAATGTCTGTGATTTAGCAGGCAAACTGGTCTCACATCAGCACCCCTGTCCAAGGATACAGTGTGAATAAAGAATTAACAGCTGGTTCCTTGTCAGTTAAACCCGTGGCCCTTTTGGTCAACAAGCCTTATGTGAAAAAACAAAACATGCAACATTTTTTCTGGTTCTTTAAAACAGGCAAAGTATTTTAAGACAAGCAAATAAAACCACTGGCATATTTGTTCATGTATAGGTCTTTGCATTATCTTTTCCATTGCTACAGAGTACCTGATGCAAGGTCAGACTCATAATTGTTTCACAGTTTAAAGAAGAGTCAATAAAACCAGAAACCGTGACAGACAAAGTTTGGCCATTTTGTACTACAGGCACCATGTTGCTGCTCCTTCTCTAGAACTAAGATGCATTGGCTGAAAATACATAATAATGCCCTCCATTACATAAGCACGGCACAATGCCAAACACTCTTAAAAACAGCTGGTGTAGAATCCATAATTACTAAGCAAAGGCTCTGGAGCAAGGCTGGGCAGCTAAAATGGCTACCAGTGAAAAATACAATGGCGAAACAAGGTCTGTCTGTAGGTCTGGTTGGAACCACAGAACACAGTGAATGATTTCAGACTAGACAGGAGACAGACCTGGGCAAAAATAAAACACTTTGGAAAATGGTCACACGTTGCTGCTGTCAGATGAAAGCCTTGTTTCTTCCAGAAGTCAGTTTTAATGGACGTGTAAAGAAAAGTTTGATTTTCCCATTGATGTGATCCTTTTTTAAATCTCTGCGATGGGTGCAGGATGGGTTTCATAAGCTGCAGAATCACAGCACTTACTCAACACAGAAGAACATGTAACACTTCCAATCAAGTAAAAAAACAAAACAACCAAAAAAACGCCCACTAAAAACACCAAACTGGTGTTACAATGTATGCCATGCAACAAAAAGCGATTACATTTCTTGAGGTTCATATCAGTCACAGCACAGGGTAAACCAATCATTCCTTTGTTTTTTTTTTAATTCCAAACATTTGACTCTCAGTTGCCTTGTTTTGAAGCCCAAGTCTGACAGGACGAAGACAGCTGCAGACAGGAAACGTGGTCTTCCTCAACCGACTATGATGCAGGTAGACAAACCATCAGAATCAGAAAAAGAGTGAATAAAGAAACCTCGCCTCAGCGGAGGCGAGGAAGCAACCAAGGGAGAACAGTTTAAAAAAGGAGAGGTATAAGATACATGCCGTGCAGTTTTAATGTTTTTTTTTTTTTTTTTTTTTTG
>OMKZ01026441.1:37239-47542 GCA_900302535.1 Neoniphon sammara
GGGGGGGCAGTGTAGATGAAAGTAAGTAATATGATAATATGACTTGGACCATCATGCATTTCTGTACACCCCCCGCCCAATCCCCCATCCTGCAATGTCTAAATATACTCACACATATACCAGCAACACTATTTGTCCCATTCATTGCATGCAGTTTGTGAATGTAAGAGTCACACCAATTCATCAATCATTTGATCCAACCATTTGTCTGCTCATTTATTTAAACTCTCCTCTCTCTTTCTCTCCCTCTTTCCCTCTCTCTCTCCATCCCCATGTATACATTGGCACCCTTTAAAATGAGGATCTCATACTCTTACCCCCTTAATGGTTACTGAAATTAAATGAAATGAAGAAATGAATGATTGAAGAGGCTAGTCACTAGAGATCATGTTTTTCAAAGCATGTCCAGCACAGAGGGTAGTTGAGAATAAATGTGTCAGTGTAACAGCAGGCTAGAGAGCTCCTTTCCCTTGGCATAGCTTAACAGGAAAGAGAGCAGCAGCACTGACAGACAAGATCAAACTAAATGGAGCTAAACGCTGCAGAGAGTTACACACACAGGCCCCACTGGGTGGGTAGACAGACCCTGGTTTCAACACACATGTGCTCCTGTGTGTATGTGCTAACTAGTGCTGGACAGCTGAGGACGGAGGGGGAAAGAGAAAGAGATGAGTGCACACTGACGTTACAATTACACAGCAAGATACCCTTCTAAGGTTATACAGGTCAAGAAAGGTCAGAAACTGTCCCCGTCCCAGGCAAGGCCCAAGCCCACTGACTTTCTCCTGACCAATCACACGTCACCACCGCAGCACACCCCTTCTAGGAGCAGGAAGATATTATTTCAACAATGAAATTGAGTAATTACACAGCGTTCTAGAGATGAAAGGTAATGCTCGGAGTGTATTAGGTGCCTGAGAGGAAAACAGCAGGGCTCTGCGCGTGCGTTTGCTCATTTGTTCGTTCAAAGCACTTTTTCTCGATGCATTGTGCTTTGGGAAATTATGATATGTACTGTTTAGGCAGTACAGAGGCCCATAAAGGAAATACAGTATGAGTTTGAACACTGGGCAGTGTGGTAGAAATCAAAGAGGCATCAGCCAACTGGACTCAGCAAACCTGGACTTTTTAATAGGTGGAGTTTTTAAAAGGCAATGTACTGAACAGTTTCACTCACTTCATTCATGCATACTCCCCAAAGTACCTAAATTATGCAAGTGCACTCATTTGATCAATCGCATCTTGGCAAGTACACCCAACTCATAACTGACTGGTCCAGTGCACTACTGGACAGCCATCACTAGCTTCATATCTCTAGTATGCCGTCTACTGTAGGACAGGCACTGTATCCTTGCACTGTACAGTTCTGCTGCAATGTGTGCTGTGCTGTATCCTGTCAGTGTGCACAGTCTTGTTCTGTAAGTTGCTGATACATCTCTGCATGAATGTCATCAAGAGAAATTGCTGTGCTTTTATGGTGCTTGGTGAATAAATGACTCTGACAATTTTAAATGTTCTTGGGAAGGATGTTCTCATGGTGCTTGTTGAACCATGAAAATAATTTTAAGAACAGCTACTGTATCCTGTTTTATCTGGAAGAGGTCAGCCAGACTGTGGAAGCTAGAGATGTATTCAGCAACACATCACATAACAGTGAGAACCTTAGTGTTATTCACAGTTACTTAATAATCTAATAACGAGTTATGCTTGTATTGAGAAACCTTTAAAATATCTTCATACAGTCAGCTGGCATAGGCAGCTAATTAGGATTGGACAACATGGCTAACTTTTTCCCCCTTCAAAAAAGCTCCCGTGACGTACAGTACATTCCAGTACCTTTAACCCTATGTTTGTAGAAGGCTGGCTCAGAGTTGGGTGAGTGGAGGAGTAGCACACCCCAATTCCCAACAGACATGAAAACACACCAGTACCCAAGTTAATAGGTAATGCATCCAAAAACTGCCCAGTTTGTATAAAGAACATAAAATAAAGGATTAATTTGAGAATTAGTTTTCGGACACAACCTTTGTTGACTTAGGAGGAGATGGTTGGTATTACTCACAGGTCAAAGTGATCATAGGTAAACAAACCGCATTTCATCATCTTGCCTAAAACAGCACCACTGTCTACACAGCCTTCAATGAACCCTTATACCGTGGCTCTAAAAGCCTGAGACGCCTAAGAACAGAAAAAAAACTCTAAAGGCCTTCACACCTTCGACAAAAACCTCTGGAGTTCCTTACAAACTGTTCAAGTGTTCTCATCAAAAATGTCGTGCAGCTTCACCTGTGCGAAGAGCTCAGTGAGAGCCTGGTCGTCAGGGAGGTCGATAATGTGTCTGGAGTAGAAGTGGTGCAGCGCTGCTATGTCTGTCTGGTTCATCTCCTCCTTCTCGCTGTCCAACTTATCTAAATCTGATAGATGGAGAAAGATGAGAAAGAGGAAGGAGAGACAGAGAACAGGAGGCATAAATATAACACAAAACAAGACAGAGACAGTAAGAAAGAGAAGCAGACCAAGATGGAAAGAGAGAGAAAGAGTCAACATAAATTACAGCAGAAAGTCCACTCCTCCCATTTTCCTTCCATCCTCTCTTCTATAAGGCCACAGACATCTTAACACTGATGTGTTATGACAAGTACATGTTATGGTCAAATGAAAGGAAATGAGCAGGGCAAGGAAAACACAGCAAGATTAATGAGGTGCCCACGAATAATGTGTAGTACACACAAGTTCAGCTGGAGTCGCACACTCACTAATACATTTTGATGGGCAGGTTGACTTCATCAGGGTATTTTTAATGATTTATTTCTGTCAGAATCAGTGTGCAGTTTAGCAAACTATAGGAAAATCACATTAAAGGTATACATTAAAGGTTATTCAAAATAGGTGCAATAAAGGCATACAAACAACAGAAAATCTTCAGGGATTGAGGGATGGCTACAGCGCTAACAAAAACATGGACCACCTATGAGAACACCCAAAACTCTTGTTGGAGAAGAGTCCCCCTTTACAATTAAGGGAAATTGCTAATGTTGTTTTTCCATTAAGGGAAAATGCTAATGTTTTGTGGTAACTGTTTAGGTTATGTCTGATGTTTACATAATTCTTTGTGGTGTTGGCACACTGTCCTTTGTTGTCGTAGATGTCAGACTTTGTTTTCCTCTCTTTTGTAGAATCCAGTTCCTGCCATTCACTTTTGTCTGGTATGAAAAACATTTTCCACAGACTTGAAAAATGTTGGCGGAAGATGTATTATAATCTGTCACAGTTAACATGCTGCTTTAATTATTTTGTCAAAAAATCATGTTGTTTTATCCTTTATGTTACTGAACATGAGCGTCATCGAAATGGACGTGCCTGCCAGAACACAGTCCCTGTTTACTTTGTCGCCTTACAAATGTTGTCACATCACAGATTTCTTTCTTTTTTTTTTAATGGCAGAATTGTTACTGGAAACAGGCAGTTTAATTCAAGCTAGTAAATTCTGCATGTAAAGGATCATAAAATTCAAATGATGAAAAACAAGGAGTCAAGATTAGACCGATGTTGTCCTTTAAGTTAATGCTACATGGGTGTAAATTTAAAACAATTACTCTTTGAAAAATTGCCTCTGCTGATAATGGTGATTGGAAAAGGGGACAAAATAAATGCTGATCTTTCATCAAGACCTTTGCTGACTTACACTGAGAAATGATTAAATTCTTTTTGTTGCTGACTACTACCACCACAATGGCACTACTCCATGTCGGTAAAGTGCAGAGTGTGCCACACCGCTATAAACCACATGTCCGTGTCATTCACACAAAAAAAACTCAAACAGAGTGGCGGGGGTGGGCAGCAGCTGGCCACTGATTTTGGCTTTCTGTGTGTGTGTGTGAGAGAGAGACAGGTGTGTAGGGTTAATTTAGTGACAATCCCCTGCTCACACATCTGAGCCCACAACAACAGGTTAGACTAAATGATAATACCAAATGGAGCCCTGAAAACAGTTTGTGTTTATCTATGTATTCAGGTTCTATACATTTTGCTGCAGCACATAAAACACTTTAGCTGTCATCACAGGCTAGCTTAAAAGCACTGTAGCACATTGAATAATGGACATTAGATGAAAATGCCACAGAGCTGCTAACTGCACAACAGCAAGCTGGACAAGGAGCTCATTTGCCGTCAAAGCCAGCGTATCATTTCATGGAGTTATTGGGAGAAGGAGAGTCACATGTGCATTAGCATCTGAGAGCTGCTCAGCACAATTACAGCCTCCCAATTAGCAGCTCAGTGCCTTGCTCAAGGGCACATTGGCATTAGTTGCAGAGGAAGGAGCGATTACATGACGTTTCAGCACCCAGGGGCTTTGGATTTAGGTCCCAGTGCTCTGCAGAGTAACAGTAAATGAAAGAGACAGAGACAGGACTGGAGGCTACAGTACAGGCTATTAATAGACACACTGTTACAACTGCAGGGACACACGCCAACTGGGAGACCACACACACACATAACTAATCATACATGTTCATACACACATACCCACATCATGTAACTAAGCATACACATGCTAGTCACTAGGAAAACCCTCACATGTAACTGAACATGCACGCTCATACACGCCTACTTACGGGCTTCAAACTCTCTGAGCAGTAGCAGTCTTTCTGAAGGGGTTCGCTCTGTCGTGTTTCTCTGCAACACAACAGACACACAGTCAAGACAGATAACAGTCTGGATCTTTTCAGCAGAAAAGCAGAACCACAATCAAACACATGAAAAAATACAGAAAGCAAAATAATATGGGTTGCCGTTTCTAACTTCAAAATATGAGACTAGGACACAAAAACTGAACTTGTTGCTTGTCAACTGTGCTTTGCTACTCCCATGTCAGACCATTGAAAGCGACGCAGACTACCCAGCCTGTTTTATTGTGTCTGCTTTCTTTCTTTCTGTCTTTTTTTTTTCACAATATACTGTACATTCAGTATATAGCAAGAAGAAATACAAAAGCCGACATACAGGCAAGGTCATGAGCTGGACCGTCACAAACAACACTGCAGGCACATTGCATGTGTCCCTGCCTGCTGAGTCAGGGCTGCACCCGACTCAGAATATATTCAGCTGAATTAGAATCTGCCATTCAATAGAACAATTTGCTTGAATTAATTTATAGTCTTTCTGCAATCACAAAATGCATTGACACAAGTTTCAGTGTTGCCAGACCATGTCAATAATAATCACAGCAATTATAATCACCCCTCATAATCAAATGCAACAGAGTCACACACATTTGAGCATGTAAAATCTAAGCCAGCTGCATAAGGATTTTAATTACCAGCCAATTTGAATTACCATGCATCTTTGTTAGAGTAATGAGACGGAATAATGAGACAGCACACACAGGTATGCCAGGCAAAATGAAGCTGTTGCAACTAACTTCATTTTTTAAACATGAAAATGTAAACAATTAAATCAGTTTAAACACACCTAAATTCACATTGCTCTGAGTGTTTCCCCTGAAATTCTTTCTTACAGCGATGTACAGCACGCACATTTTCAACAGCAGCCACGCTACTGAATTACTACTGAAATATTATGGGAATATGATAAGCAGCAGCAGTGTGTGTGTGTGTGTGTTTGTGTGTGCATTTCTCACTCTGTTGGCAGCCAGACATTGTTATTTGTCACTGTGATCATAAAGGTGCATCTTGGCAGAAATGGGCTACATTTGTTCTATTTTATTAAAGCATTGTAATGCACATTGACTGTCTTAAAAAAGAAAACGATTCCTTGACTAAAACTTCACCATCGACTTTATGATAGAGATTTTGAATCATTGATTTTCAGGGAGCAGCCTGAGCCCCAACACAGTTTCAGACCTCATTCAATTACAGTATGTCACGTAAAACCCTGCAGGTACAACCTGTAGCTGGTGTATGTGTATGTGTGTGTGTGTGGGTTTCTGCATTGTGTACTGTTTATAGCAAGTGCTCCTCACTCCAGATTCTCAATAAAATAGCCCAATAAAGGTCAAGAAAAACTACATGACGATGTCTATTTGGAGCAGCGTATTCCTCTCCAGTGCTTGTCAGGGTTACACACAGCAACTCTGGAAACTCTGGCAGAGAAACTAATAAACACCCACCTTCCCCTGTCTTGTGTTTTTATTTCAGTTCAGGTTGTTTCACTTGTTTTTTCGTAATATTCTTTACCAGTTTGATTCGCTTGCTGTTATTCGTTTTACTGCAAAATGTTTCATTGTATCTCACAAGCTCACTTTTGGTTGACAACCACTCTCACATGTTGTTGCCTGTTTTCCACCGTTGTCAGAAACGTCTTTCCCTTTTAAAAACATTTCATCTTCTCCTACTTAGTATTCTTACCTGTCGCATGATGATCCTGGCCACCAGTCTGACAGTCTCTGATGGACACCAGTTTTCCCCATAGGCACACATGGCTGAGCATTCCAGCTTATGCATGGGCCAATCACCTTTCTGCATGCACACACAAATGAAAAGAATGAATCAGAGAGAGAGAGAGACTTAACAGGCCTCCATGACAACAGCAAGTAACCTCACTCAACACCACAATAAACTGAACCCCAATGTCAAAACAAAAAAAAAACTGAAATCAAATATGACAAAGAGAGAAATGACAGTAAGAGAGAGAGTGTGAGAGAGAGCGAGATAGGAATATATTGGCCGGTAAATTATTATTTTATCACAAGGCATCAATAATCATAAATTATTACAGAAAGCACATGAACAGTATCTCTCTTTCACACACACACACATACACCAATCCCCTATTTTACTGCAGTGCACCATGCATGTTGTACCATGGAACTAAAACTAGAGAGAGGCAGAGGGCGGACCGACTAAATTGTCATAGCAACAACCGCCTGAGCTCGCTCTTTATTTCTCTCTCTGGATGCTGCCTGGACTTCTGCTCTGTTGGTGCTCAATGTGTGGTCCAAGGACCCAAAAGTGGGGAACAGGAAGTTTAAAATAGGTTCTTACATTAATCTATGGTGGTAGTGGTGCAGAAAAATAGATCATATGCACATATCATGGTCAAAACGAACACCCACCAAACGCCAGATCAGCACACTGGCTATGAAACATTTGAATGGGTCAGGTATCTACAGTCTTTGCCCAATCTCAAACTTTGTCCCTGCTGGCCACCATATGCTGTAACTACTCACTGATGATGCCTTTTACGCAGTAGTGTAGTAGTAGTAGGCAGTGGTGCGTAAACTCCACTGTCTGGTTTGTAAAGTGGGCTAAGGTCAGTAGAAATTTAGTATTACATGATAATGCCTTGGTATTACCATGTGGCACAGTCTATAAAGAAGAAAAATGAAGACTAAGATAAAATACATCGATTGTTTATAAGAGTGAGCAAATTTGAAAAGAAAATTTTAAAAATACCTACACAGTGTTTGATTCCATATATGAAGTAAGATGCATAGAACAAATTATTCTTGTCAGGTATTTTTTTACCAGTTTCCTGGCCCTTGCAAGGTCAGCCACAAAGTTACTTTCAGACACTGACACATACATTCATACACACACATAAAAGCACACACTCAGGAAATGCAATCACACTCTTACCTGACAGTCAACATTGCAGTAGTAGGCCTGCTTACATTTGCCACACTTAAAAAGGCCATCTCTCCTGCAATCACATGGTGAGACAGCACATTAGTCGATGACAACTCTAGTGAGGGGTGTGACATGCCATTAGTGGTCAGATGGATTTGAACCCATTAGGTTATGGGAAATAATGTAGCACAGCGCATGGACTGAGCCTTAAAAGCTCCATTGACTGATGCTGCTGAATCAGAGGGTCTTCCTGGCTTTTTAACTCAGTGGATGTTTCTTTGGCAGTCTTCTTGTTTATGACTGTCTCATCTGCATCTGATCCAGTTTGCATCCTCATACATTTCCAGAGTCATTTGCACACACTATGGGTTATTTTGTAAACCACTAATAACTGATCAGGACAGATGACTGGGATTATTTGAGTGTCTGGATGAGATATAGTGGGAGACTTATACACAAAGCGAGGCTGAGACATGGAAGCTAGCATTCCTAGAAGGAGTGAATATACATATATGTCAATTTCCCACTAACACATGCAAACCCCTGGCCTTCCCGTCTCTTGGCCCCTCCTCTCTCTGGCCACATGTCCAACTAAATTTAGCACCCTAACCTTTAACAGCTACACAAACGTTAACAACAGGATGGGTAGGACCTGTGTGTGTGTGTGTGTGTGTGTGTGTGTGTGTGTGTGCGCGCGCGCGTGTGTAAGTGTGTGTGCATGTGGATATGAGACAGTAGACACTGAGAGAGGAGTAAAAGTGTCACTAGCAGGGATGTCTTGATATCAGAGTTTTGGTAGCTGACACCAATGCCAGTGAAATTCCACAGTACCTGAGTCGATTCAGCATTCAAATTTGTTTAAACATTAATAAGTAAACACTATGTGTTTCAAGTATGTAAACACATGGGCTACATTAAAATAAGAACAGTGAGTTACAAGTGCAACAGCGGCCTGTAACCTTCAACTAGGAAACAAAGCAGCCCAACAACATATTCAATTCAAATTAGAGGAGCTGTATGAAATGTCCTGTTGTAACAATAAAAGAAATGGTTTGTAAATGTGATCTCATTTTGATCTACAGTTCTGTCAGCATGACTGCAACTTTAAGTGTTTCAGTTTTGAATATAAAGGCTATGGCTGCATTAGAAGAAAAGCACTGAGTTGCCAAAGGAGATACCAATTTGCGTCGTTATTACAGATACTGAAAACACACATATTTTCAAAATTTGGTACTGCTTTGGTACCTCTTGTAGCATCTTTAAATGCAACAGTGATATGATCATAGGCCTCGTAGGTAAGCTAGTTAAGTAACTAAATGAAAAAGCATATGTTTTACAATTTGGCTATCAATACCAGCAGCAGCTTCAGCCTAGTCAATAATTTTACCACCTACATGTTGGCTGGCTATCCTCACCTTGCCTCTCTTTGATACTGCACTGCTACAAATACACGCAGCAGTTTGGGTCAGGTGATGTAACTTACTGCATTGACCCATTTAATACACACCAGCTACACAGGTACCCATAGTTTTAAAAGCTAACCTCGCCCCAGGTAATTAGGTTAGCCGACGTTTAAGTAGCGAGATAATTTATTTATTACGCTGAGTCTACGCCAACAAGTGTGTGAGCAGCCAGCAAGCCCCAGAGGCTTTGGCATCAGCCCGTGTAGAGAGGTGAGGTTACCTGGTGAAGCAGTGCTCACAGTGTGCTCCCCTCTCATTCACTGTCAACACGTAGGAGTAGGCAGGACAGGCGAACACCAGCTCCCCCACCGCGAAGTGCTTCACAGCCCGCAGACCTCGCCCTTTGCCCGGGCTCAGGAACCTCTCGGTCCCCTCTATACCTTCGTTTTTCATTATTTTGTCTGTGTTTGTGGTTTCAACTGCTCTGTCTCTCCTATCCACCACCTGTTTCTGGTGAATGCACTAATCAGCTTCTGCACTGCTTCTTCTTCTGTGGTCACTGGCGTGGTTTTCTTGGTGCCGGGTCCTGCTCTGTGGCGCTGCACCGCCGCCTGCTGGTGAGGAGACAACAGGCCTGCAACTTGAATGGATGCATGCTGAGCTAGCACTCACTGGAGTGCAGAGACCCACCAGGCGTGTGGGGACACAATGTCTATATAAAGTAAATAGCTGTTATTGCTTTGTGCCACAATTCGCTGTAGAGAGGGTGAGAAGGGTTTTCCATGGTGGCTTTGGTCTTATCCTTCGTCCAAAAGACCAAGATTAGGCAAATTAGTCTGCTGACGTATGAAACAGCGAAGGCTGTTTTACGCTTCATTTTTTACAGCAGTGAAGCATCAGGCTACTTAACCTATTTTAACCCCCGCTTGTTGACAGATTACATTAGCCTCTGACACTTTTTACAGTGTTGTTCTCCAGTGTGCAAGATCTCTGTTCTGCTGACTTTCTAAGGCAGCTAAATAAATGAATAAATAAATAAATAAGTTAATTAATTAATTACTTAATAAAATAAAATAAAAAATAAAATAAGGCTGATAGGCCCAGTAGGTTGCGAGGGTAGCTAGGGACGGACAGACACACACAACCAAACACAATTTCCTGGCGGAGATGATAAGTAAAAGATGAGATGCATTATGTTCCGCCATAATCAACACGACACATTAAATATAACCTGTTGTTGAATTAACCGGCTGATGAGTCAATTTATTAAGCGAATTAAAACACGTATTGGCAAATATCTATACGTCAGCA
>OMKZ01026441.1:47562-57689 GCA_900302535.1 Neoniphon sammara
GTCAGCAGCATGTTTACTTATTTTCGCGTAACACATGATGGTATCAGCATGATGCGGTATCAATATGAACTCTATATGTTAAATCAGTGCTTTTCAAAGTGGGCTCCAGGGACCCCCAAGTGTCCTTGAGGGGCTTCCAGGGGTCATCAGCAAAATGAGGAATAGTTTAATTTCACTATATTTTAATTCACTAAAAGCTGTAACAATACAAAACAAGTATGAGTGATTATTTTAACATTATGTTTTAATTACCACTTTGAATCTATTTGTCAATCAGATCATATACTCTCTATGGGATAACCTTTATGTGGTGTGAGTATGAAGTTTCTGGTTTTTGGCTCTTGGGTTATTGTTAGTCTGCATACAGAAGGATAGACAAACACAAATGCACAGGCCA
The DNA here is from genome assembly GCA_900302535.1 of Neoniphon sammara. Classification (NCBI taxonomy): domain Eukaryota; kingdom Metazoa; phylum Chordata; class Actinopteri; order Holocentriformes; family Holocentridae; genus Neoniphon; species Neoniphon sammara. The sequence goes on from OMKZ01026441.1 coordinate 47,960, forward strand.
TTATAACATCATGTCCTACAAACCATGTACCACAGAGGGACATAAAAACTGTTGAGGAAACAGAAAAACAAAATGAGTCATTATGAAACGACAGCTGTCCTCTCAATTTGGCAGAAAATGCAACTGTACAGGCAGCAATTTGAGGTAATATACACTAGATGAACAATTTCATCAACAGTCAACAGTTTATGCACATAACCTGTGTATAATAATATGTAAATACATGATGATTGTGCCACTTCAAGCTCACTATTGTATCCATGTTGCTTTTGTTTCTGTACTGGTCCCCATCTGAAGGAAATACTACCCATCTCTAGACAGTATTTAAGTGTTTTATCACCAAGCAGCTCTTTGGTCAACAGACACTGAGGTGGGACATGAGGGTAAAACAAGGTAATTTATCAGGACCACAATACAAAACAAATTGTATTTAATGCAAGCATGTGGAGTCTGTGAGCAATATTACTCTAATGTTGCCCAAAAATTGCCCAGACAGATAAATAGATTAGTGGATGATTGGAGATCAGGTTGGCATTCCCATTATTTCAAATCCAAGCCAAAATAAAGGTGGAAAAGGTGGCAAACAACCTTCAAGTCAATATAATTCAAAGTACACTTGTTTTATTCCTTTGCCTTTTGAAACAGCTCCACACTACACGCCTGATTCAAACTGTTAGTCCTTGAATGAGAAGGAAGATGAGAAGATGTAGCATTGAATTACATTTTATTGGAAAGCACTTTGCAACATGGTTTAGAGAGGTGCTATATAAATAAAGCTTTGGTATGGTACACTTGCACATTCAGCCACTGAAGCAAATAAAGAGACTTCACACTGCTTTAGTTTATATATAAATGCATTTATTTAAGTTAATCATTTATCCTCATTCAAAGTTGAATTTCTGCAGTATCTATAAAACAGAGAACAGTTAGAAGCGCTGTACAGTCCGACAACAAAACTAGGAACTGCGGCTGAGTACACTGTGTATATATGTACATACTGTACACACATTGACGTAGGTATATACAAACATATACACTTTTACATGTGTTACCCCTCATGCCACACCACCCGCCTACTCAATTTAACACCATTGTCATTCATTTACGCCACATTCCTCTTAGAAAAGACATTATTACCCGTTAATTCATATCCCACAACACTGTTGCGTTATTGACTTCTGATTTCCAATTATCTGTTATTATTATTGATGGGTCTTACACATTGTCTGTGTGCAGGTAGCCCCGAGCCTCCTGTGTCCTGATTCAAATCCACCATTATGCTAGGAGGCATCCCTCGAAGCAAAAGAGGGAGATTTGGGCTTAAGCAGTCCTGAGCTGTGTGTCTTAAGTAGGGATTCTCACATCTCAGAGAGGGCTGCTCTGTTAGCGTTTATCTCAAGTACGGATTTGAGGTGGGGTGAGGGGGGGATGGCGTCCCTCTAGTTAGCACAAAGCATGGCGTAATGGCTCTCCCATGTGTCAGGGAGAAGTTGAAGGAATGGGCTGCTTGACCTTTTCATTGGCCCTCTTGTTAGACTCCATCAACTAAGCCATTGCTTGTCCCCCTCCAAAACAGTGAGTGAGGATGAATCCTGTTGGCTCAGTGGGGAAGTTGCTCTTAATCACTGACTGGTTTTCAGTTTCTCCGCCCCCTTTCTTAACATCGGCTGCCTGATGGAATGACAAGACTCCCCTAGTCATTCCCGAAGTGCCAAGAGTTTGTTCTGCCACTTGTATTCCTGCAGTTTTGGATCATCTGGGTCATTGTACCACGGGACCACTGTCAAAAATGTAATGAGGTTGAGCCAGGAGGCTGTCAATTTAATGCGCCTGGTCTACTGTGAAACGGACACCAGATCAGCGTCTAGGAGCATCTTCCCCCTGGTCTGTCCTACAGGCAGAGATGAGACTAGGAGGAACAATGAGAAGGGCATCATTTCATCAGGGTCAGTTAGATCAGGTTGGGGTACAATACATGGGCAGTGTGCACCCCAGACTGTGCAAGCTCCCTGCCATTTCACACTGCACCTCCAAAAGAAGACTCTCCCCTTCTCGTTCTTCCTTGTAGAGAAAAGACAGGAGGAAACTTTGGCACATTGTGCTAGAGATGTAAACATTTTTATCATCCAATTTAAAATGAGGTGCTGGACTACAGGACGCATTTAACAATTATTACTTATTTTCTCTCCATATCTCATAAAAATAATATAAAATAAAATAGCAAACTTTTTCATCTCCAAAGGAATAAGACTAGTTTAAAAAGAAAAGGCTTTGAACAGTATATTTGAACAATTTTTGCAGACAGCACTGCCATGGTCAGTCAGTTGTGTGCAGTGTGGTTCTGCTGCCTGTTCTGTGGTTTATTTAGACATTTTTCCATTGTGAGGCCAGCTTACCAGGGATGAAAAATATATGATTTGCTGACCCAGCATTGGAAGAACTACTGGATCATTTCAAACTATGGCCAGTTGGCAAATAACCTCTACTGGCAACAAACTGAAAAAGGAACCACATAAATTGTTTGGTTGTAATTAATTTTACTTTGCCATTGGTATAATTTTGTTGAAAATGAGCAATACTGGATAAGGAGCACAAGCCTTTGGCTAGCTCTGTTTGACCCTGTAGAGAAAATCAAGCAAATGAGAGAAAGCCCCATCTAACCCTGTTTGTCCCTGAAGGGGACAACAGTAATCCTGGGCTATGGTAAAAATCAGTCTAATAATGAGCCCTGGCGAGTCCTGTTTCCCCCAGTAGTGGAGCCCAGGCTAATAAAGAGAAAGTCATGGTTAAACCAGTAGTGGAGGTTACTAAGGGAAACACTCACGAGTATTCCTGCTATGTTCAATCTCCGGTGCTTCCTTCACTTCTCTTTGAGCTCTCTAACAAAAGCCAACAAGGGAAGGTGAAGAAAGGCATCATGGGGGGAAGGACAGTAGAAACGCTCCTGTTGGCAGCACAACCAAAGAACCAAAGTCAAAGACAAAAAGTGACACTCTCCAGTGGGGCGTCTGGCTTCAAACACTTGTTTCTCAGACTGTTGCTTGTCAGGAGAGGTGTCACTAGAGGGCACTATTAACCACTGGGAAACAGCAGCATGTTGTTATTAACAGGAACAATATTAGCCAGATGCTGTAAAGGTGGAGTCCTCCAGGTTTGATGTCAGAGTGGAGAGCACCTGAGCATCAACATTTTGCTGATCTGGTTAACATCAACACTTGTCCCACAGCACAAAGCATGCAAAACACACAGATTTTGTTTTCTTTTAATTCTGATTCTTCAAACGTGGATGTGTGCTACACCACATAGTGGGCGAGAGGAAATGATATCAGTCACAAAGGTGCCATCTTTATGCACTTGGTCCACTGAAATAATACAGTGAGTGTCTGTTGTAACCTGCCTCCAGTGTCAAATGGGCGGAGATGGCACATTTGGTTCAATAAAACCAGACATGCACATTGTACTCCAGCAAAGTCTCTGAAATGCTTGCAGAGACTGTTTGGTCACCCTGTTGGTCACAGTTGAGTAATGCACAACTTCAATCCGATCAACTTATTCATTACAAGAAGTATTTCATTTACTAATGATGATTCTTTAGAAATTAAATACATATACTTTTTCTTTTTTTAATTATAAACAGAATGGCAAAAAAACTTTTTCGGTATTTAAGCTACAACAGTAAAACCCATCTCCTGATTATAATGAAAGTGAGCTGACCACCCAAACCTCATTTGGACCCCCGAGTCTGGTCACCATGGCAACACAATACTGCCCTCATATCTCGGCTCTCCCTTTGTGAGTCTCACTCCAGCCTCATGCCCGCAGGCTCTGTGCCTGCCAGCACGACGGAGAACAAAGCAACCTATCAAGTCACAGGATAGGCATTTCTACCGGGTGCAATTTCAACCAACCTTTTCCCCTCCATTCACTCTGCTTACACTTGGATGGAAGCATAAAAACAAGGCAAACATCAGGAACATGGAGAGAAAAAAGACAGAAAACAATAAAAGTGAGGGAAAAGCAGACAGCTAAATATCAGATATCCGAACAAACACGGCCAGCTGTCTTTGTCAGTTATTTCTAAGAACATTTCCATTTATCAGCAAGCAAGTGTGTGTGTGAGAATGAAAGACAGAAGGAGAAACAGAGAATATTCTGCATTTCAAGAACACTTGTGGCTGCAACCTCTTTCACCTCGGAATACGCAGAGAAGTGATTTTTAGGCAATTTCCGTTATATCTGCTCAGAGTTACTACTTGTAATGTAATTGCCTTGAAGCTGCCAAGTGATGTGTCGCTCCAAATACAATCAAACCAAATTCCCAAACAGCCGCTGTGTTAACTCCTCACTCACTACGACAAATTCTCCCTAGTAACAGTACAGAATGTGACAGTGACAACGCCCAGGGATGGCAGGCAGAGACTAGTGGTGCATAAGATACACAGTAGGCATAAGGTATTGGCCTGAAACCAGGTACATGTACTTGGCATAAGTAAAGCCATCAGAAATCAAGAAATTGAGAAGTAGCACATCACTGTCTGATGACACTGAAAATGCTGTTAAGATATTTACATTATAAAAAATAAATGGGAGCATCTAACCCTGCTTGTATAATGTGATCATTAAACGTCTGTGCAGCCCCAGTAGAGAGACAGACAGTAGGAACAGTAAAACCTTGTTTATCCCAACCTCAGACTTCCAAAACAGATGGGTTTATCAAAGAGGCATAATGAGAAAAAATATGCTGATGCAAAAAACAAAACAAAACAAAACAAAAAACTACTCATTGAGCATAACTGTGAAACCTCTTTGCAATGCATGCAGCTCCAAGTACATAACCGCAAACAAAACCGTACAGAGCATTTCAGAATGCATGTGCATGCATGTTTCATACAGCAGGTCACACTTTGGTCTGGAGTTTGTACACAATCAGGCCTTTTGGAACATTTTACTCCTCTGCTGTTGCTCAGCTGTAATAAGCAAGGTTTTACTGTGTCAAACGGCAAATAGCGGACCAGCAGAAAAAGGTCCAACGGGACTGTCAAAGACCTTATCTATCACTACTCCTGTATGTTGGCCATATATGAGCAAAGGTGCTTCTCTACCTTTATCATTTAAGGTAGGTATAATGGCCTACACTGGCTGAAAGAATTTTTATAGTATTGGCTTTAATGGAGCATGTTCATGTCACATCTAACTCGCTCAGAGGCCTTTCCATCCCATCAAAACATGATGTTGAAAGTCGGGCAACAATAATATGCAAAGATCTTATTGCAACGGCAGCCATAACATCCTACTGAATGCTGCTCCATGGTATTTAAGGGTCCAAACGTATGGCAGCTGATCTGTAAAATGTTGAGCATCTCACCATGGTGATAATACAAATGTTATTGTAACCCATTTGCAGCACAGAGCATGGCACTCAGAATGCAATTTTACCATACACTCTGCATGAACTGTTGCTAAATCCATGACGGTTTGTGTGTGATTATTAGACAGTAGGCTTCCTGCAAGGGCAATACAGACACAGGCAAAGGAAATTATCTGTGCAGGAAGTGAGGACTTGTATATCTCAATCACTCCCTAGGGAGCAGTCAGAGAGCAACCAGAGAGCATGTAAAGAAAAAAACACTTCTACTCTTCTAGTTGCTTGATTATTCTACAGTATAGCTGGACACAAAACATCCGTTCAACATGTGTATGGAAAAGAGAAACAATATTACATTTGGACATGGTTCAGTTTGTTTTGTTTTTTTTTGACAGAAGTAAAGAAAAAGATTCATAAGATTTTTTTGTGTGTATTGTTCCTTTAAGAGACATAATGGTGGGGGAAAGGAGGATGCTGCAGCAGCCAGTGCTACAGCCTCTTCAAGACAACAGTAAATCCTCTCGCTGCGCTTCAAGACACTTCCAGATTTCAGGAATTCCACTTCCTGTTGGACCTGTGTCAGGCTCCACCCACAATGTGAAGCCCCCCACCCCTCACCCCCCAAAAAAACAGAGGCGTAAGACACACACAGTAAGAAAAACTGTAGAGAAAAAGAAAGCACAACACAGTGTTCATATCTCCATCTTATCTCTCTTTTCCCGTGCGAGCCAGAGCACTGTGTTGGTGAGAAAAAAAATAAAAATAAAACGAGAGGAAGAGCTCTGTGCACTGAGTCCGTTTCCTCTCTTCACATCAGCAGAACAAAACATAAAAATTCCAAACTACAGCCAAACCTCATCTAAACCACAACCTGATATCTCTGTCTACTGTTAGAGCCTCTGCCTCCGTGGGGAAAATTGTGTTTACATTCCAAACAACGAGAGAGCACCGGAGAGGATTAACAAGACCACCACCAACAAAGTACACATCCGATTTTTTTTTTTTAAGGAGACAAAAAAAACCTTCTGTGAACCTCCATGGAGTATCAACAGTGAGAAATAAAAAAATAGAAGTATGAAAACCAAATAATTGCAAAGTAAAAACATCAAAAAGGAGTGCCATTCTGTTTCACCAGCACTGGAAGAAAAGTAAAGAAAACAAAAAAATTTCACTTATCATTTGCTTCTGGAACCATCAATGAAAACACTGAGGTATGTGGTTTGGATGGAAAGCATCTTCATCACTATTATCGTCATGACGATCATCGTTACCACCATCCTTCCTCCAGATATAGTCAGCTTCCTGTTTCCTCCAATAAGGTCTACAGACCCCTCCTCCTAGTGGGCGTGGCTCTTTGTTGGGGAGGGGGTGGGGGTGGGTGGACATGATTGGCTGCACCTCCAGGTGACAGAACGAGCCTTCAGGTAGAGGAGGATGAAACTGAGGAGGAAGAGGAGGAGGAGGAAGAGGAAGGATCCATTCATCTATCGAGTTTATCTTTCTCCCTGTGTCTGTATCCGCCTTTTTTTGTTTATCAGTATATCTATCTCTCGTTCCCAGGGTCTCCAGCGCTCCCTATGATTGTAGATTGAGGGTGAACTTCCACTGCTGGTTGAGGCTCGGGCTGCACACTTCCACAGTGAGCCCGCCCGTCCTGGCACTGCGGCTGTCCAGACAGAGGTTACTGCCCACGTGACGGAGCTTCGAGTTGGACTCAATCTGCTCCCATTTCTGCCAAGAGCAAGACAGGGCTATGATGATTACACAAACACAAGATGCACTGTGCCGAATTATGCAATGAACGGTATAAATTTACTGGTGTAAGTTTTGCTATTTGATCTCATTTATAGATGACAAGTGCAGCCATAACATCCTGCTGAATAGTGCATGTCCCATCTGCCCTGAAATGCTTGGGAACAAACAGAGCCAGCAATTAGGAGCATTCAGAGTACATCTTTGTCTGGTGATGTATGAGGTATGAGTGTGTGTGTGTGTGTGTGTGTGTGTGTGTTTCCATTTGCTACTTTGCTACCAAAGAGAGACAGAATGAAGGAGAGCATAATTATATAAGGATCATAAAGGAGGTTAAACAACTTCCAATGCAGGTGTGTGTCTCTGGTTTTAGATGTGAGCATCTTTGTGTGTGTTTTATGTTAACAATCACCATCAGCATCGTTGTGCATTAGTTTGTCTTTTAGGGTTTGACTGATATGGATTTTGGAGGCAAGCAACAATTATTTTTGTAATGAAGCTGCTAATAGCCAATATTTTGTGCAGATATAAAATATCTTTGAATATTCCCCAAAAAGTTACTCTGTGTTTTCCTTCATGGTAATAAAAGGTCAATATCAGCTGTGACCAATATACAGGTGTTGTCTATGTGCAGTGTTACCTGTCTGCTGTCATTCTCTCTGCAGCCCTGTAGTTTGATGAGGGAGCCAGCTGTTCTGTCCACCACAGTCAGACACAGGTCCATGTGTTTGACAGACTTATCCTTGGTCAACGCCCATTCCTTTGTGAGAACATGTATGAGTACATATATTAGTATAAACAAGCAAGTTTAAACACACCTATACAGAGACACTCACACATTTCCCCACACAAAAGTTTCATCAAGATAAATGTCACACTTTTCAATACTTTTGTAACACCGGCTGAAATGAATTTAAGACCAATTTTGCGACTAATAAGAACGTGAAAATGAAAAAACGCAACCCTGTCCTGTCAGCGTACGTCTGTGTGCCTGAGTTGATGAGTCATCAGGAAAAAAGTGCACCAAGAAACTGCAGTGTTTTACATGATAATGTGTTTTTTGTTTGTTTTGTTTTTTAGTGTGTGCCAATCGTCCTCCTTAACATTACTCTTTGTGGGGTTAACACACAGCATAGTTGGAGGCATCAGCGTTTGTGTTCCTACCTTCAAGAGAAGCCATTTGCTGTCATTCATTTTCATTCATTTTTGCACATTATGAAATATAGATTCCACAGACATTAAAGTTGTCTGATGTAGATAATCCATCACAGTAAACATGTGGCTTTAATTTATTTTTGTTAAAGTTTATATTTGTTGTTGCTTCATTGTGTCAGAGTTGAGTGTTTTAATATCAGTAAATGCAATATGTTACACTCTGCTTACTGTCAATCATCTGACACCAACAAGAAGAGAGGAAAATCACTGCCAGGAAATAAAAGCTCATAACATACTGCCTTGCAAACTTTATTGTTACATGCATGTCTTCTTATTTGGTGTGTTTTTGTTGGCTGGGACAGCAGTTAATTTCAAGTTAGGTTTGACACCATGAAGTTTGCATTTTAATAATAGCAAACAATTGGTAAATATTAAAAGAGAAAAAAACTATTAGGCCTGTCAAAGTTATGGCGGTAATAACGCAATAACGGGAAAGAGTTTTAATGCCACTATTTTTATGACGCCGCAAATGCGTTGTACTAGTTTGACCCTTTGAACCATCCGTAGTTTTAGACTAATTGAAATCCAGTTGCTGGTGCACCTTTATTAACATTATTGAATCACGGCGACAGATGCAGATGGTCTTTTAAACGGAAATTTCCATTACACAGGAGGACGCCTTCAGCAGACTCTTCACAGTGCTCATGAGAGACCTGTGGACAAGACAACCTGCGGCAAACTAACAAAAGCCACAGCAAAGTGGACAGCTACAGCTTGTAGGCCAAATCACATTGTGGAGGACGAAGGCTTCAGAGATATTATTCAGAGCGACTCAACATAAGGGTTATTACCCTCCAGAGTCACCACATAACAGGAATACGCAAGATGTGTGAAAACAAGGGCTACAGCAGCCGAGGATGTGAAACGTGCAACAGCTGTTGCTCTCACTGGAGAGACCAACTTCCTGGACGTCTCTGGGTTACCGTAACTGTCTCGGGGTTACAGCGTATTACATCGAGGAAAATTGGAAACTGCGCTCAAGTACACTGACCGAAGTGAAAACAGAATAGTAGTAATCTGAAACAGTTTTTTAATTGATAAGTAAAAGGTTCAACTCCTGCACACCATTATTTTATGCAGTGTTTCAGTACATTAACCTTCCTCAGACATCAGTGTTTTTTTAAATTGAAAAATCTTTGTTTAGGGTCAAATTTGAGCAAATAAACTGCAATTAATTGCGATCAACTACAAAAAATCGTGATTAATTGTGATTATTTTAATTGTTTAACAGCCTTACTAATTATCTAGAGCACACACTGCAAAATAATTAGAGTAAATGGAATTTAGATATGGACAAAAATAAATATTGACTCTATTATCTGTTATTAATCTAAATGGCACTCTTACTCCCCTTTAATAGTTGCAGTATTAAATTTTTAAATGCTGTATTTAACTGTT